>OY720635.1:160630975-160868845 GCA_963169105.1 Ceriagrion tenellum
ACCCCGAAACGCCTGTTCTATATCTTTCACCACTGTCTGTGTGCTTGAGTTATTCTTTCATTTCGCCTTCTGTGTGTGTCATTCCTTCTCTGCCGGTGGGTGATAAGCAGCCCGCGCGCCATCTATTGGCCGCTCTCGTGGGTCATGCCCTGGGGAGTGTTTGTTCATATAAACCCCCCGCCGATTCCAGCAGTTTCTTAGTAGACTGGGTAGATTGGTGGTCTGAGCATTGGACGCGAAATCCAAAGGTCCGTGGTTCGATTCCCGGTCCAGTCGAATTTTTTCTGCTTGGAATCGGCCATCATTTCATCTTCACACCACCATTGTCTTTGTAAATTTTACGTGTTCCTATCCACTTTCTTTCTACCTTTCTGTATAAACATTTATATGTATATATATAATATTATATATGTATATATATAATAATAATGTATAATTCCATCTTCACACCACCATCGTGTTTGTTTATTCTGTGTGTTCCTATCCACTTTCTTTCTACCTTTCTGTATAAATGTTTATGTGTGTATGTATATATATGTTTATGTGTGTATGTATCTCACATCCGCATATATATATGTATATATATATATATATACATATATATATATGCGGATGTGAGAATGTTTTCCATTCCTTGCTTCGAATTTCCCTCTTTAGATTCCCATGCGTATTACCTCTTGCAGTTCAATCAATTCTTTACAAGTTTATCCCCTCCTCTGGATTTCGTACCCGAATTTTCCCCGCTTTATCTGGTCTCAAGTTTAAATGCGTAGTAGTTTATTCACCTTACCTTCCTCTTGAGGTGTCTTTATGCATAAGAACTGGATGTAATGTGTAATTGATGCCTAATGTGAGATGGTGGTGTTCAATATTCAAGAGCCATTTAAAGCGTAATAATTAGTTTAACTTGGAGAGTAGAAGGGGAACTTGAAGACGGCATATGATTAAATTGAAACTTGGGTGGGAAAGGTAAAGTCGCGGACGCTTGAAGCCGTATCGCGTCTTAGCGTTAAGGCGGATTGAGGTTGTGTAGACATTTGAGGAATGTAATTTTGGTGTAGCGTCAATAATGCATTGGAAGATGATGAGTTCATTCTGGCTCCTTTCTACGATGCCACGCTCACCGCTCAAATACAGAGTAAACATCGATCCTTATCGTCTTTTTCGTCTTACCGTCGCGTTTTTTTAATCGCGTTTTTCCTTGTACATCGTCGCTGAACCTAATAAGTACCCGAAGCGTTCACGACTCTTGTGCTGCGCGTACGAAAGGTTTTCTCTCTTTCAAATTTATTCTCTAGAATGACTCATTTCCATAAATTATGAATCCTAATTTTGACGATGCCGGGGCTGCAGTACCATTTAAAAGACCATTTAGTCAAGCGAGTTAGACTTTTCTCAGTATTGATGCAATCGCTCCTCATTACATGCTCGTCTTTTAGTCGCGATTAGCCCTCGGCTTTTGAGTTGGAATGGGGAAAAAAAGGCTGTGAGACGAGCGTCTTTGTCCTCGTAGATCCTCTCGGGAAGTTTTTTTCCCCACGATTTTTAAAATGCATTCATTGTCACTGTCCTCTCGTGGCTCTTTCCTCCTGCTCGTCTTCCCCTTCTACTCTCCCCTTTACTCCTCAACCCGTCCCCCTACCGTCGACGTCACCTCATTCCCTTCCCCTGAAGAAAAAATGATATAAATGTAAACCCACACAATTACTGCATTGTGCTGACCCTCATTGTTCCTCCCTTTTCACTTCCTCCTCCCTTTCTCTCTCGCCCTTTCATCTCCTCTCCCTTCTCTTTCCCTTCGTCCTGAAAATTAATTTTCCCGCCCTCCCTCTTGCACCTCCCAGCCCCCTCATCTCCTCTCCATTCCATCCATCCTATCCCCATCCCTCGGATCCCAGGCCTCACCAAAAAGGAGAGCATCTTCCATTCGCGTGGAATCGTATTTTTATGGCAATGGCTATCGCATTCACTCGAAGATATTCCCTCCGCAATTTTTCTTTTTTTATTATTTTTGTTCTGCTTCTCATCTCGAAGCTCTCTCTTATATAGCGGTCGAGTTGCCTCACTTCCTTCTCTCACTCATCTTCTTCCTTTTCTTCCGGGTCGTCCGTTGTGAACGGGTGCTCCATCGATGCTGGTGCCCGTTTATGCCGGTGCTGGTGATGGGGAAGGGATGGAGTCCGGCAGTGCCTACTTTTTGGGTGTATGGGCGTGGGTGGGTAGGGGACTCGGATAGTTTTGGATGTCGACGGGGCGGTAGGATCTTTGGACTTTCCTCTGTGCCTCCGCTACTTCACCTTCCGTCTCGTTTCACTTCAATTCCTTGTTTTGTCCGCCCTTTTATCAGTACATATCGTCTCTACCCCTCGAGTTATTTGCACCGGGCGTCAATCGTAAGCGGAACAAAGAGACAAAAACAAGATGCTTACGTTCGAAGCCAGACGAAGAAAGAATTTTCTTTACCTCCTCTCATTGCTGCGATTTTCAAGTGCACGGGGTGTCGATGTGAGGCACAGCATTGTTTTCGAGGCGCAAAGGTCTCCTCACTGCCTATTGTCGTCAGTTCTAGTTGCACTATATAAGGTTGATCCTTACTCATGATGGGGAGAATAAGGAATAATCAACTTTTCAGAGGATTCCAATATTTCAGCTCTCCTTCGCGGGTGAAAACAGCAAATCTCTTGCTGGCGAACATTAGTAAAGCTGGTAGTTGAAAAGTTGGAGATTGAGGATGTTTTAAATGTCGTTGTTAGGAACAAGACGTAGAGGATAGATCGTGAGATGGGTCCTGCCCCAGAAAGAGAGGTTTCACCGACCTGATGGAATTAAAAGAGTTTTCCCGCAGTTATATTAGTATCGTTAATGGTTGATGATGTGGCGATAGCTTGCACTTTCCGCTCGTAGAGAAAATTAAACTACCCTTGTCTTTTGAGAGAATCCTGTGAATTATTGGTCGGGTTGAAAATAAGGTCAGAAGGTGAAATGCGATTCTTATGCTGCCAAATCTCTTCTACGGATTGAGAGGACAGTTGTCTTGGGAAGTATTTTGCTCCATCCTACGCACTCCTCGAAATGCCATAATAGCAGTGCCGCTTCCCGGGGAGCGAAACGCAAAAATATATAAATAATATGCAGAAAACTCTAAGATGTATGGGTCCATGAAAAGCCTAGCGGGGATCTACTTCCGGATGTTGTGTCCGTGGTCCTATGCCCAAATGAGAGAGGGGGGAAATGGGCGTGTGGGGGGTCAGAGAGGGACCGAGGTAGTGGAGGAACGAGCCGTAAATCAAGCGAATGGTAAGAAGAAGGGGGAGTTGTCGTCGAGATGGAGTAAGTAACGGTGGGATTTTTAGGAACGGAAAATGGGGGCGTAAGGAGATAGGAAAGTGGATTCTTGGGGCGCCCCCGTCCCTTGTTTAATGTTGTGCCAACTGCTCGCTCTCCTCCGCATCCACTTCCTCGGCTCCGCATCTCTTCTCCCTTTGTACCTCGCCACCAAAATCTCTGCGCTGTACCCAAACCCCTTCCTCGTGTGGTCCTCACGGTCACCGAATCCCCTTACTCTTGCCTCCCCGCACCCTCCCCCCGTTGCCCCGTGGCGCAAGGGGTGGTGCAAGGGGCGGCCGCAGTCTCGGCTTCGAGATGAATGACCGCCCATCCATCCGTCTCGAACCCCGTACATCCCCTCTCTCTCTCTCTAGCACTCCTCCTCCTCTTCTTCTTCTTCCCTCTCTCTCCCTTCCATATTCATCGTTTGCCTTTTGTTGCGTGACACTCCTCTCTCGCCCCCCTCCGCCCCCAACTCTCCTTTGTTCTCCTTCGCTCCCACACCCTTCTCCATTTGCAAGAGCAAGGAGGAGGACCAAACCCTTACTCACCCTTGCTCGCCGTAGACGACTATCCTTCCCAAAAACTCCCTTTCCTCCTCTCCGGCGTCCGACAAGCCAACCAACCAACCCTCCCCATCCCTTTTCCCTTTAGCGCCCTCATATTTCTGTAGCATTGTGGCACGTTGCCGAAGGTTTTTAGCGGACGCAGATTAACAGGCGCACAATTCTTTATAAATTTCTCGCTTCTTTGGCTCCCACGCTTGGGCTCCATATTTGCTGTGCGGGGGCGAGAGGCACCACTCGGATATGGGGGGGGGGCGGATTGTCGAGAGGGAGCAAGTTGGGGAGAGAATCCTACTTACTGGGTGGGGCAGGAGGGACGGGAGAGACTAATGCTCTCTC
The DNA here is from genome assembly GCA_963169105.1 of Ceriagrion tenellum. NCBI lineage: Eukaryota > Metazoa > Arthropoda > Insecta > Odonata > Coenagrionidae > Ceriagrion > Ceriagrion tenellum. The sequence continues at coordinate 160,635,208 of OY720635.1, forward strand.
TTGTGTTTGTTTGAAATGCCTCTGCTGCTGCGGTGGGTGAGATTTACGCCTTTGGATTATCCTCCCGTTATTCCCACCCTTACCCTCTCACCCTCACCCTCAGGATCTTCTTTTAACATATCACATCCTCTCCCTCTCCATCCCCTGAAGCTTTTGAAGAGGCAGCATTTGTTATCGCATCGGATGTTTTTTTGTATCAGAGTGGCCTTAATTCCTATTCTGGATCTTGAATTATTCCAGCTATCATATTCTCTCGCCTCTGGTTGGGTGAAGAATTTTTTACGACCTAGGAACAGAGGCAAAAAAACGATGATTATGGACTGTGGATGAAAATTTTTTTTGTGTGGGGTCGTTTGAATAAAATGTTTTCCCATTGTGAGTGTTCATCCTAAATTTTAGTATGAGGTGTCTCCTTGTACGTTGGCATACATTTTTTCCCAAGTCTGCCTCGGGTGTAGTTTCTTTTTTAGAGTATCAGCATAGGGATATTTTTCGTGACAACTGGAAACATTAAGCCTTACACCTTTTTGAAGCAGTTTATCGGGACCAATTAGTATCTCTACTAGCTTTTAGCCTTACCCGACGATTGCTTTGGACGTCGAGTTCTCTGTTTTCCAAGCAGATGATGGTGTTGAGTTTAACCGATGTTTCGCATCATCAGTAATTCTTTTCAATGGAGTATTCTGCGATCGTCCTCTGAGTAATAACGTGGTAGCTGTGAACATTATTTATTTTGAAGGAAACTCGGAGGAAGAAATGACTTTGTAGTTGGCTCATTTTTGCGCGTTTTACCATTTTAAAGTAATACTTCTATTTCTCACTGAAGTATTTTTTTAAACAATCATGTATATGAGAACCTTATTTGTAACTATTTTTATGCACTTGCTCATATCGATAAAATGTTCGACAAAGTTGATTACTGTTTATTTATTATTGTTGACGAGTTTATATTTAGCAGAGAATATTTACTAATAATGTATCTACGAAGTTAATATTTAAAGCAATTTTCATCCCTGACCAATGGTTGGCTTGTACAAGTTCTTGTTGTGGCCCTGAACTTGTATTTAATCAAATAATTAAGCTGGGACTCACGTCTCCGTGAATCTCTGATAGTTTTAACTATAAATTTCTTACGTGTAGATTTAGCTCCATCACATCTTCGTTGAAAGATTTTCCAGGGTTAGCGTTAAGTTTTGGCTTCACGGCAGGGCGATGCAGTACTTAGAGCTCCAGGAAATGCGCTGGTGAATTTATATCTTCCTTTTCATTTAAAATTTCCTCGTGACGAACAAGTAAGCTTTTGCTTTCAATGAATTGCTTTATAAACAGCATCTTATCATGAAAATAATTCCGGGAATGTATATTTAAAAGTTTATTCATATTGGCATTCTGCAGTGGTATTTCCAAGTGTAGAGGAGCGGAATTATATTTCCCAACTTACATATTTTGAGAATTCGACCGATTTTCAGCCCGGAGAAGGGAAGGAGCTGGAGTCATCTTGGCAGAATAAAATTATTAGAAGACGTAAAATTTCATAAAACGCAATTTCACCGAATAGGACGCTCACGTATTCTACGGTGGCGCTCAGATTAACCCGTATTACTGCGCTACGATGCAAGCTTGGTTCACGGAGCCGAGGACGGAGAGGGGGCGCGCATGGCGGAAGGGGAAATTATCAAAAAATCCTGTTTCCCTCGCTTTCTTTTCACTTTCCCTCTCTGTCTCTCTCTGAGGCCCCTTTCCCTGAACAACCTCCTCTGATTCTCTGCCTCTCTGCCCCTCTCCCATTTCCTATTCTCCCTCCGTCTCCAGCTCCGGTTTCCGCCGCATCTCCTTATCTCCATCGTTGATATTTTGACGCTGCATATCCCACAAACAGGCCGCCATGCGCTCCCCATCCCCCGCGCCGAGAACGTAGGCTTGAATATAAATATTCTCTTCTTTCTAATTATTTTAAGAATGTGTGGCTGCGGTGTGGAAACTGTGCGGAGATAGCGAGGGAGTGACGAACGGGCCGGCGAGCTAAACGGCGAATGGTGGGCATAACAACGCTTCATAACGCTGAAGAAATTGAGGATAAATGAGGCAAAGGAGTTGGCGAGTGGCGGGAGGGAGATCGGGGCAGGGAGGCGGGAGTTGACGGAAGGGGACGAGGGGTTTATAGGGTTCAAGGCGGAGGAAATGTCTGAGGTTGGGGTCACCATAATTACCCCCTCCTTTTATTTATTCGTACGCTCGTTTTCACCGCGGAAAGGGAGAGTGCTGGGTGTGTTGTACTCGAGTCAAATGAGGACGAGGCGGCTGGGGAAGGAATAGCGTTGATGTAGGGTCAGAGAAAGTACGTGGGCTTCCGTAGTAGTGAGAAGCATGCTGGCGGAAAAAAATCACCTGACGTACGCCTAAAATTACGGGCGCGCACTCAGTGGCTGTTGAAACGTCTCGGAGAAAGTATAAATGACGAGCTGTTAGTAATGGAGATGGTTTGATGATTTTCCTTGCTTGTGGTGGCGGTCTGTTGACTTTCCGGAATCTCTTTTCATCGCCATAAACTCCCTTTCGCCGCTCATTAACCGGGAACTACTGAATAATATCAATTTTTCTGGGCTAACATTGCTGCCTTATATTTATGGACCCCCTTAGGGATGTATAAGGGGTAAGATGCGATTACTTAGCCTCTCCTAGTCCTCAGAATCCACTATTACATGACAATAAATAGGAACAAGAGCAAAGTGATGGTGGTGAGCAGAGATGGCACGTCGGTCGACCTGAAACTGGAAGATATTGCATTAGAGAGCGTAGGGGATTTTATGTACCTTGGTAACTAGATAACAACAGATGAACGGCGCAAGAAAGAGATAGTGAGTCGTATCAGCCAGGCCATGACAGCTTTTAACTCGAAAAACAATCTTCTCTCCTCCACCAATATCAGTTTGAAACTAAGAGGAAAACCCTCTCAAGACGTTTTTGTTGAGTGTGCTGCTCTATGACTGTGAAACGTGGACGTTCGGGGAATCAGAGAGGAAAAGTTTGGATGCGTTAGAAATGTGGTGCTACCGTAGAATGCTGAAGATTACCTGGGTAGACAGAGTCACCAACAGTGAAGTGATAAGAAGGATAGGGGAGGCGCAATGTGTGCTCGAGACAATTAAAAGAAGGAAAGCAACATGGTTCGGCCACATTCTACGACATGCAGGGTATATCGCTAACATGCTGGAGGACATAGTGGAAGGGAGGAACTATATGGGTAGGCCTAGACTGGAGTGCTCTGGACATATTTTGGAAGAGCTGGGATATACCTCATGTCACGTAATGAAGGAGTTGGCCCAGGACAGAGGAGAATTGCTGCTGCAAAACAATCCTAGGATTGCAACCAAAAGAAGAAGATTTATAGGCTTCCAGATGAGTATTCCCTCTTACTTCCCAGGTGGCTTCTTTCACTTGTTTTTACCAATCTTTGATCTTTCTTTGCAGTTATTCTCTTCTTTCGTTCAATCCACTACGTTTTTCCATCAACCTTCGCGCTTTTCTCCACCACTCCTATACTTTCTTCTTCCTCTCCTTAAAAATATTCATACGACAACCCACTCTGTGGCCCAAGTCATTTTACCGACAGTCGTACTTACATCTGATATATTCTCCTGCTACTAAAATCCTTCCGTCCCAGAAGAGGAAAATAAACTCTATTTGTAGATTATTTAACCCGTTTCCACATGTCAATGCTAAGCCTCCTTTACGCTGGAGTATTTCCTTCTAACAAATAGAAACAGCGCTGTGCTACTCTTCGTCCCTTTCTTTCAGCCGTGTATATTCTTGATGCTCTTTTTAAGAGCAGTAAACTTCCGGTTGCTTACTTGTATCTCTCTTTAGCTTTACTTGAAAAATATAGTCTAAATGCTTCCCTTGCTTATTTGATTATCTTAATAAAAGTTAATTCTTTGTGATAAATAAACTCTATCAGTTTTACGTAAAAAAATTCTAGCCGTGAAATTCCCAAGTTTCTTAAAGTACCCATACGGATAGAACCTTAGCTAGAGTTTCCTATTTGATAACCTATTTCAATTATGAAGTGGACTACATAGTTACGTCCACCCTACGAACCTCATGTTCTTCATCATTATTCTGTCAATTTTCTTCATGTTTTTCTCAGCCATTCATAACCTAGCTTCCAGGAATGGATTACATAAAAGTTTTGTGTTGGCACTTGTCAAAGATAGGTGCACATGCCTTTTGTGGAACTGTTTCATAAACCATTATGAGGAAATCATGAGGAACGTTTGGCTTGCTATTAGATTTTACATATGAGCCCAGATCTAGGGAAGCACACAGGTCGAAAAGGGGTGTGAAAAGGCAACGAAACTAGTGGCAAGAGAATGAATGGAAGGGGAGAAAATTAGAGGGAGGATGTACGTATATGGAGGCCCTGGGGAAGAAGATCGGGGGATGGAGATTAAGAGGGTGGGTGCAGTTGTTCGTCGCATTTGGTTGGATGGGGCGTCGGGGCTGCCCTGCTGGAGGAGTACAGAGTGTGAGATAAAGGTAGACCCAAACTAGCCGGCCTAAGGTTGGGGGGCCCAGCCATGCAAATGACCCCCGTGTCCAGTCGCCCCAGGACCACGAAAACAGTTCTGTGGCGACCGAATTCCGTCACGTATACCCTCAGTGTGATACGGAGTTGGGGACAGATAAGCCTCCAGATTTCATAGCTTTTTTTTCTCTGCGACGCATACATTTTAATTATCGAATGCTCTATGTACTCAAGTACATGTTGAGTTCTTTGCGAGTAGTAGCCTTTTCTTCAAATCGTCAGGATTCATTCAATTAGGAAAGTTTTTTTGCTGATCAATTCAAGGATTAATTCTCTTAGTGTATGCTATGGACTCGCATATTATTAACGCTGACTCACGTGATTGTAGTCCCCTCCACCGGATATGTTGCTCTCAATAAATAGTGATCAAAGTCTGAAGTAAGGAGTTTCTTAGAGTAAAATTGCCTCGTTTTACAAATGATCGCATTTCGTTGATGCATGTGACATTTGAATGTTGATTTCTTCTGCTTTCACATATTAGGTGGATCTCCAAATTGAATGCATCTAATCACTTACTTAGGTAATACCTTTACTATCCTTAAGTGAATGAAGTTGATTTCATCATGTCATCATTCATGGGAATCTTCCCTTGGCAATATAATTGAATGTTTCTTCCTGAATGGTACCACAATAATGATGCCTTTGTGGTTATTTATATTGAGGAATTATTTTTCTGATTAGTTTCTCATCTCTTTTACTGGCCCTGCTATATATATTTTAATTTTGCTGGAACCATTTAGGCATTCTATTCAATTTCCTCAATGCTCGCTAAACGTCAAACTGCTTTATTTTTTGCGACTGAAATTTTTGCGAGGGAAAAATTGCATACAACTTGAATTTTAGGGTAGAGCGTGTTTGTAATGTATGAAAAATTACGTCGAATATGAAAAAACTGAGCCAACTTACAAACTCGCAAACGAGAGCAGGAACTCAACTAATCTACCTTACTTCGCGCAAAATCCTCAGCTCAGATGATAATAGGAATGACACCACGTCTTTTCTAAGTATCATTTGCGATCTGATCGATTGGCTGTGGAAAATCATTCGCTATAATTCCTTCCTAGTCTAAGATTTAGTGAGTTTGGTGTTCTTAGCGATAGTTTTTCATACAAAGGAACTTACGGATGAGCTAGGCATTCGCATGGAGATGAGTAGCTTGTTTTCATTTGGTAAAATAGCTTCTTGGAAAATTAGTGCTATTCTAATTTGTTTCGTGAAACTTCGTGGACGTACATTGTAAAACTATGATCGAGATTGCCGACTATATAATATTTTTTTCTTTTAGTTTGTATCTCATTGCGAATTAGTAAACTTTGTGCTCTTTTTTATGTCGACGTTGATGAGTATCCCTGTCGATTTTCAAGTCATGAGGTTTAAAGTGGAACTTCTGAGCGAACTATGTCATATTGCCGACTCTCGATTTACTACGGGAGTAGAGAGATCGTCATAGATCGAGTCGAGTGGATTTTGCGCTCAGAAAATATCCGCTCTCAGCCTGTTACAACAATTTAGTCGCTTGACTGTAGATGCTCAAAGGGTCATGGACGTGGATATCATGTTCGTAGCTAGATCTTAGATATCTCTATTCGCTTACACGGACTGTGCATACCTGCGAAAAGAAGCTGTGATGCAGGGAGCCCAAAGATGGCGATATTAGCCGGGAGAAGGCTATGGGGGTGTGTGCGCGGTGTGAGAAAGGGACGGAGAAGGGGATAGTTGTGGGCAGGAATGGAGATACGTACACGTTTTCTAAGAAGGAAGGCCGTCGGCGGCGAGAGAGGCCATGGTTTTAAAGGAATAAGGGTTTTGGGTTGGATAAAATCTTCCGCCCTTTGTGGGAGTGAAAGGCGCGTTTGTCGTCTCCCTCCTCTCTTCGCCGTCCCCCCTGGGGGCGCTGCAGAGGGGAGGGTAGGAGTGTAAGGGAGAGGGGAAGAAAGGGGAGGAGGAGGATAACGAAGAAAATGTGTGGGCGGGTGGAATGGGGAGTCGAAAGAGATGAGGTTTTGGGAAGGGAAAGCTTCGTTGGCCTAATAGCCTCCTTGTGTATAATGCTAGGCCGGGTGGGCGCCTCTACAACCCCCCAAACTCCTCCCAACAGATCCTCTTCCCTCGACTACACCACCCTCCTCTCCACATATAATATCCTCGGCTCACCCTCCCTCCACCCCCTCCTTCACTCCGTTTATTTTTCCTCTCCTCCTTTATGGTGCGTATGTGCTGCCATAGATACATATATGTGACTTTCCCCACCCAAACACCACCCGACGCGCACAACACTCAAGGATGGTCGCATAACCTCCTTCCTTGCTCTTCCTCGTTGATACACGTACATATGTATACCCTTTACATATATGCTTATGCACAGTAAGGTACACATGGATGTTGGAGGGGAGAGGACAAGCAGGATCTCTAGCGACTCCGAAAAGTGTTTGGGGCGACCGCCCGACGCCCCTGGCCAACTTTCCCTCTCCATCCCTCTCTCCCCTGTCCACCCTCCAACCTAATTCTCCCCTACCCGTCTTCCCTCATCCTCTATTTTCACTCCCTACCTTTCTGTTTCCTCCCTTGCGTTACATTTCCTTATCTCGTTTGATTCACTTGATTCACTGAGTGACTCGCTTCTCCCATTACACCAGTTCGAGGAATATTGACATCACTACCAGCATGTCAAATTTGTGGCAGAATGATAATAATTCATCCTTCCTTCTTGTGATTGTAGTCCTAATTATAGCCGTCACGCTCATGGATTGATTCGTAGTGCTGCCGACCGCCATAATATGTCGTTGCGATGTGACAGTCACTGATCGTTTGGTTGAGAAAGCGCAACCTCAAGGTCACATCAATGTCAGTCTGTTTTCGTAATCTCAGTTTTTCTCCTCGGTGGCGGTAATTCATCTACTGAACATACCTTCGGTAGAATTTCTGAGAGAGAATAGTCCCCAGTAGCATATATTAGCTGTATTTCTTTGTAATGGCAGAAAAAAATATTCATAGTAGTGGAGCCATGTAGTCAAGCCCTTGCCCGATACAAAAATGAAAATTTTCAGGTATGTTCAAGATGTTCTAATGTTTGTGCAAGGTTAGCTTCATTAGCTTTCGTACGAAATGTAGACATTTCTGTTGAACAGCGAGTATGGTTACTTTTACGAGTATGGTTGGTTTTTCTTGTGCTCTTAGGCTATTTCTTCGATTTCATGTGAAGACGTCCTTCCATGTTGCTGTTTCTGAGAATATTCACGGGCGGGAGTTGAGTTAGTGTGCGCTTTACGTAGGATATGGGTCCCGAAGGATGGAAGCGGGACGGGGATGACTCCGACCGAGGAGGGAATACCCTGGAAGCGTAAGGGACATATATATGTGTGTATTATATTTACATATATACACACGCACACATATATACGTACGTACTTGGGGATCGTGGTGGGGGTGGAGGGATTAGCTGAAAGCCTGGAGAGGGAGAGGGGCGAAAAGGGAACCGAAAGTGCTAAAGCTTATTTCGTATTCTCTTTGAACCGAAATTTTATTTCTAGTTTTTGCAACTGACGAAAAATGTTCGCATCCCCGTTTTTCTTCCCCCTTAACGTCTCTCCTCCTTTCCGACCCCGCCCTCTGCCCCATTCCCTTCCTCTCCCTCCCTCCTCCCCCTCCTTTCCACCCCATCTCGTCCCCCTCGCCCCCCTGCTTCTCCTAGGGTGACTGACTGAAAGTGGAGCGGGGTGAGCTCGGAGGAGGTGAAATTTCACGAGGAAGGGGTTGCCACGTGGGGAGGGGGGAGAGGGTTGCTTGTCGTGGAGTGAGGAATGCGAACAGAGAAAAGGGAGGAGGAAGGAAGGAAGGAAGGAAGTGGAAATAAGGAGAGGAGGACGGGGTGGAATTGTCGCTTTTTCGGGGTGAGTTCTGCAAGTGGAACGAGTCGTGAAGGAGGGAGATGTAAAGGAGATGGGTGGGGAGGCGGAGGGTTGTGAATGAGGGTGGGTGGGTGGCGGGCGGGCCGTGAGTTGGAGGCTAAGGGGGAAGGGTACTCTTCGTTTCACTGGCACCCGAGTCTGAAAGACCAACTGTCTACAAGACATGTTGTTCCGGGATATTGTTTTGACACTTCATTTTCACGCATTCGCTTGTCGAGGATTCATAGCGGAGGCTTGCGGACTTATCGGAAGCGTGTTATCATTTCGTTATAACACTTCGTCTCCTCGTGAAGCGGAGGTGATTTTTAAGTTAACCCAGAGCTCATTCGTATCTATAACTTCGCAAAAATTGTTATAGCGGTGACTTTGGCCGGCATTAATTACAATATGTAACGTGCGTTCGCGTATGCTTGAAAGTGATCACCTCCATGTCTTGTAGAATATCGTCGATGGCGATGCATCATTATTATATGTCACCCTAAAAATGGGAAAAGAATGGCTTGATAACTCAGAAATGGCGTTCGTTGATCGTGCAAGTTTTTCTTTAAATTTGAAGCTATTGCCTTCAGGTCTTCGCATGGATTTTATTCTATATTTTTTAATTGGAATTTTGGGATATATATTATTTTTTGCGTGATCAAATTTCGTAAAAATTTGTTAGCGTTATCTTAATTCCGTCGTAAAATCACTCTGTGGACAAATTTCTTCCATAAAGAGCCCTTACGTTTTCCTAGATTGTATTTATCCACATTAAGCGTATGACTTACATTCCGTGCCGAGAACGATGTTGAATATTATCTTATTGGTGTCTTGAAGACACTGGTCTGAGATATTTTTGATTTTTTGAGGTGTTAATGTGTTTTGTTCCACAAATTCGCAATATTTTCGTTTGCGTAGGCATGAACTCTCGATTTGCGTTGAACTTAAGGTATACGAAGTGCATTAATCTCATTTCCTCCTGCGTGATTTTTGATTCAGCCTGTTTGAAGAACGCTTGACGGGAGTGATCATCCCCCGTTTATCGTACGAGTGCGCCTCAGCTTAACAGTATGTATGCGCTTCTTTTTTGCGCGTCGCCAGTGCTAATAAAGATTGAAAGGTGGTGCCCGACGTAGTGGATTCCGGCGGCGAAAAAGCCGGTGGAAGTCGAGATGCACTGTCCCCGAGCGTTGATAACGTTCTTCACTCTCGAAAACGAGTAAATGTAACGCACGTGTTTTGTTTGTTTCCCTGCGACTCCCTCCGCTCTTTGCCGGGAGTCCCTCCTTTGTTCCCTCATCTCGGTGTCTCTTTACGTAGTACGTAGCGGTGGTGCATCATGTGCCGTTGCACACTACGACACGCACACAATCACTCCCACACGTGCACTCCTCCTCCCCCTTCTCTCCTATGCATTATTCCTCGCGTTCATTCGTTTGGATACCTCTCTCTCTCTCACTCTCTCTCTCTCCCTCCCTCTTCCTCTCGGTGCACCAGCCTCGAATATTTTTCCAAGGTCCTCGTGAAAGCTAACGAGCGCCACTCGTACCATTGCGCCCGCGTGCCCAGCAGTCTGAGACGTGCGCCGTGGGGTGGAGTTCGTGAGGCCCGCTAGCTCACCGTTCCCACCTTCCTCCCTCTGTCTCCTACCTACCTCCTCCTCGGGAGTTATTCATCTTTTTTTAATAATTCTCCGATGTCCTCTCGCGCCTTGTGCACTATTGACACAGCACGACGCCAAAGCGACAGAAGAGTGCATCTCGAGAATTGCAGTGCTTTTCTTTCCTTCCTTCTCTTCCTGCTTTTCTCTCTCTCCCTCGAATTTTATGTTTTATCTCTTGTCTTCTTTTCATTCGATTCTTCACGGTTACGCCATTTTCTTCCCAACGCATCTTCGTAGCATTCATCTCCGATCTCCCGCATCACCCTAGCCTCTCTCTCTCTCTCTCTCTCTCTCTCATGACTCTATCGGGGTGGCGGAGAGCGGAATTGGGATGCTGGGAGGGGAGCGTGGCTCCGAGGTCGTTTCAGAGGAAAGTCAGCGATGGCTGGAATAATACGGTGTAAATCATTCGTGAGTGCAAAGGAGGTGTCGCCCATGTTAAAAGTTTCTATCGCTATCTCTCTTTAGTGTGAGATACTTGGGAGTATAAATTTCCAGATTGTTTTGAAGACCGAAATTCCTCAGAATTTTTTAAGAATGGGTTCCGACTCTAGTGACGAGGCTTTAGCATTTCTTTTCACCGAGTTTCGTTTCCTTGTTAACTTTGAAAACAGAGGTGGTCTTCAGTAAGTTTTCAGATGTCTGAAAAACATTGGTCTCATTAGGCCATGACTCGTTAGGTAGGGATGTTGAATATGTCAATCAAACTTTAATGTAAAGAGAACTAGCTCAGCTTAAGTGACTCTCGGAATGGCTGCTCGCGATAAATAAAAGTAAAGCGATAATGATTGCATAATTGGGTTTCGTATCCATGTGTGGGCATCCATCGATCACTCTGATTATTGGAAAAACCATGTACCGATTTGTGGAAGAAGAGACGCCATTGATTTTGAAATAAGATTTTGTAGAGGAGCTTTGTTCGTTTCCTCTATATCAACATGTTTAACGTTGATGGTTGCGGCAAGGATTATAACGTATGTAAGTTTTTCCGATGTGGATTATTTATTCTCATCTCAATCGATGTGGTATTTATCGTTGTTGATAATCTAGGAGTAAGCATTTGGAGAAAAAAGACAAATACTCAATGAGAGTGCTGCTATCGGTTTGTTTTGCTGATCATCATCTTTGCCTCCTGCTGATGTTTTGAGAAACTTGCTGTCTGTTCCCATCCGTCCCCCTTGGACGTGTCACTGGGCGACGGAATAACAAGGCGCGCACTCGCTGGAGCCCTTCTGCCTTCTCTCGCACGTTGACTCGGTGGATGGCGTGAGGTGGGGAATTTGGTTGATGAGATGGAAACTTTCTTGCTTAGACGTTTGCGCCGTCTCGGAAATCTTATATGCATGTGTATACTTTTGAAGTTATCTTGCTCTCTCAGATTTGGCGAAGAGAGTAAGAGGGAAGCGCGATGTATTTCTGCGCTCCGTTGGGAGCTTTTGTTTTGACGCCATGAGGGTATGAAGTGACACACTGTGGCCATGATTAATTCAGTTTAGGACGGCGTGCCATTCTACGTCAGACGCAACATTCTCTGTGAAATCGGGGACCCATTAAGTTCTGATCAAATAATTGGAAAAGGCCTATTGACGCCGTTCGTGAATGGGCAGTGCCATTTTCGATGCTTTGCCTATCATCATTTTGCTGCTTGGTTTCTAGTATTGTGAAAGGAATGTTTCACTCATTCCACAGTTGCGTGAAAGTTTTCTCTATATGCGATTGAATGATTCCTTCCTTTGTTTCCTTTCACGTCTTCCTGTCTTTGGTATTTTTTTATAAATCTGCCCTTGCTCTTGCGAAGAACCCTTAGGAAGAAGCAGATGGACAGTAACACCTCGCTCCTCCTACGTTTTCCTGGAACTTCAAACCCTTTACGGTCGAGGGGATGGAGTTGGAGTGAAGCACAAAGTGGTCCATCTGAACACTTTTTTGAAAGTGAGACGAGAATAATTTTGTGGAAGTGAACGTTGCTTAAGGATTAGAGCGATAGGAGGTCGCGTCACACGAATCCCTCCTTTCCACCCTCTTCCGTCTTTGCCCGTATCCCTTCCTATTTTTTTCGCCCTTCAGGGTTCTCCGTCAGACCCTGAAGGAGAAGGACAAAGGCGAAGGGCGTTGGAGGTCCCAGTGGGATAGAGGGAGATTTGTGGAAGAAGTTTGGCTTAGGCGTCGCCGCGGGAGAAACTCACGTCTGACGTGTTGTATCTTTCAGTTCTTCTCAGATAATTCCCTGTCTGAGAGGAGCGGCAAAGGGATGGTGGAACGTTATATTATCCTCGAATGTAATTCTGGAGTTCCGTCGTTCTGGAGTCTAACCGGTTCATCGATCCTGGCTGGACGGAAATGTTCTATTTGTAATTCAATCACAAATGGATGATTTGGACTCACTCATTAACGCCTTTGGCTCTATCTCAATCTGGTCGTCGTTGTAAACGTTAGAAGTTTTCGTTTGCTGACAGTTACAGTGCCTTCCGTATGATAAAAGGCAGGACTATGTCTCTAACCCCATCGTCTTGCGATTGTTTGGGTTATTTTGTGAGCTATCTCGTCCGTAGAAATCCTAATCCTTCCGCCAAATTTATTTTTACCGTGTTTTTTTGGTTATTATAACATGATGTAATTTTGAGATATTTAATTTTTTCAATTTTAATACATTTTAATTTAAACGTTGACCTTAGTCTGGCGAATCTAAACAATCTTTAACATCCATATTTAGTCTTAAAGACTTTTCATTTATGAAGTCTATCTTCTTATTTGAAGGTTTTTGGACAGACAATACATCATTAATACTACTTAGATCTTATTAACTGTTATGTTTTGACATTGAATAAATACAATTCGTAATGCATTGTTTTAGTCGGATACGTGCGATACATATAATTGCACCTACTACTATAGAATATTTTCTGTAGCTTTGATGTGTGTCCTTCTCTCTCGTTATTACATATTTTTGATGGCTCTTCCTTCTATGTACACATTCAAATCGCTGATTCTTGTATAATTCCACGTACATTAACGCAAGCATGAATTGGTATGCCCTAATTATAATGACTTAAGAATATTTTTATAATGTTTTACTCTCAGACGACCGGTTTCATTGCATCGGTGACACCTGAGGACGTCGGCTGTGCGATGCAACCGGTCGTCTGAGAATGAAACATTTTGAAAAGCTACTAAGTTATTTTGATTAATTCGGAATGAATTTTCATCCGGTCACACATGATATTATTGAGTTCATGTATTGATATTATATACCCCAGATCGTCTGCTGGATAAAATGAAATGGGCATAGACTTCACGCGGACTTGTACGCATACTTATGGAGTTTATTTGTACAAACATACCCAAACGAATGCATCGTGCACATACCCATGCACATACGAATGTATCGTGTCCCTGCAGATTGGAATCGGTTTCTCTCACTACTTCCAGTGGCTTACTTAGCTCACTTCTCTTTTCCCCCTCATTATTTCCGCTCCATCAATTTCTGAGGAGGCATGAATCTCAAAAGGTAGATTGCCGGGATGGAGTGAGGGGGTGGATCATTCTGAAAGGGGGGTCTGGAGAGAGAGGGGGGGAAGAAGAAAGAGGTGGGAGGGAGGCGGAGGCCAAGGAGGACGACTCATTAAGATTCCTTCTTCCCCGTCGAGTGAGTGGGAGGAAGAACGCCAAGTTTCCGTTCGAATTGATGGATGGCTTTATTAGCGAGTCGTTTCGCTCATTTCGCACGGAGAGGATGAGGAGGGGATGCGGAGGAAGGGACTGTCTCTCCCACCCTCTCTGCCTCTCTCTCTCTCCTTTCCCACTCATTACATAGGCCGCCCCTGTTTTCCCTCCCTCATTCCTCATCACCTCAAAATTATTACTGGAAAGGCGGGAGTGGGGTGGCTAGGCATCTTCACGAGCTATATTCTGTGCAACTGCTTTCGTGGAGTGAATGCGTTGTTCCGCGGGGGGGGGGGGGGAACGGGTGGAGCGGGGAGTAATGGAAGCGGCGTGGCCAAGGTGCGCGCGTCTTTCATTTATTTATCATTCGAACTTCTTCTCTAACGCCTTCTTTGCTTTCTCTTACTCTCAATCCCTCTGCCTCTAGCGACTCTCAATCCATTATGAATTTATGCCACTTGGGGCAAAGCGGGGTGGATTTTTTACTGCTTTTGTGTTTTTTTTTATTGTTTGGTTTTTTGTTGGAGTGTGCAAAGCTGAAGCGCGAGGAGAGTGGATATTTTCTTCATATCCGTCGCGTCGTGATTTATTATTTTTTTCCATTTTTTTACCCCCTTTCATCCCTGCCTCCGTTTTTTTCTCAGTCAGTGTCGACAGAGGAGAAGGGGGTGGTCGGGGAGCTTTGAGAAACAAAGAAATTTCCTCCCCACTTATTCCTGAACCCCGTCCCTTATCCGCTAAACCTTCCTCTCGAAGCGCAATGGAGGGGGAGGCTACTTGCCTCTCTCGAGTCATATTTTCTCAGAGGAGTCAAGTTGCTTCATCAATAACCCGATTTTTCTCCAGTCCACGATCCGCACGAGAGGGAGGGGACACTGGGGATGGCGTGGAAATTTAGCAGAGTTGAGAACATTGCTTCGTTCAGTGTGCAGCCATCATCTTCACGAATCCGTACTTAAAGATAGCCCACCGCCCAAGAACTTAAATTCTCTCGGTACTCACTCCTCCTTATACTATTCTCTGACGAGTTTTTTACTATCTGTTTCCTATTTTGCGTATGGGAATCATTGAGGTGGTACGACTGCCTTTCACACTCGGCCGTATTTTTTTTCCTAGTCCTCTGAATATAAATTTGAATGACTCTTCTCGTATTTTACCCAATCCCTATGCCCGAAAAAACTTTTGTTATACTTTTATTTTTTGATGCCATCTAATGGCTTTCGATTCCCAGTTGGCGTCTCTAATGGTGAAAGAACGGTATGATGGACTAAAAAACCATGATATTTGTAGTTATTTGTGGTTTGAAGTGAGGATAATTGATGTGGTAATGCCCTACCCTGTCTTGCCTATCATTTCACGCCCGATTTTATCTACTTGGCGTAGAAGACAATTGAAAATTTACCTCACGACTCCTTATTATCGAAATCATTGTTTTCATCGTAAATTGAAGTTGCAAGAGAGGGGAAATGAGTGGACTTTATTTGCATTTTAACGCATTGGGAAATGCTTAAGTAAATGAATAGACAGCTTCATAAGTTTGGGAGATGCGTGGAGCATCTAGCCGGAAATTGAATACTGTTATAGCGCCAGGTGTAAGGCGATGAGTGTTTGCAATGCGAATTTCTCCACCTTTTAAGTTCTTAATGTGATCCAGTACCCCTATTCATGTAATTTAGTAGTTTCTTTTAGTTTCAATTTCATTTCGTCAACTCTCTTGCTTACTTACTGTCAGTATTCCCTAAAATAAACGCTTTACTGATCACAATGCGATAAAAGTCTCATATCGGTTTGAGTCTTGATACAGATCTCAGCGATGTGACTGAGATGTTCGAAGATATCCGCAGAATTCCTTGGCCAGCCGTCTGCCATCTGTTAGCGCGAGAGAGAACTATCTTATGGGCTTCGGATTCCATGATATGAAGATACCCGCGGATCTACCGATAGTCTACCATTTTCATTTCCACTCCTTAGCCTCGAAACTGAGGTTTAGCTTTGAGGAACATATTCCTTGAAAACAGTAATCTTGTTCAGTACAAGAAAACAGTACATGGAATGAGAACATTTTAACCCCTTTGTTTAGAAGAACATTTTAAATGTAATTACCTATTGTTAGCGATATTTTTGTCTGAAATTAAGTATTCCAGTTGGTAATAAATTTTTTGACCTGCATTTTCGAATTTTCCTCCTAAAGCTGTAATGCAATTCTTATTATTTCAATATTAATGACAGAGAAAGAGAGCTATCTTTCTAAATTCTTGCTACTCGTTCTCATTGCATTTTCTTGTGCTGATAAAAGAAGTTATTGCCCAGTAAATGTTAATGCGTACAAATATAAAATAACTACGTGACTTAGTTGATTCTCTAAGTTGAGTAAGTGGCATGTGTCAGTGTAGTACCCCCGTTACCTGAAAATTTGTTAAATTTGGGTTACCTATAAATGACTTCAGCATTTATTTTCTCCAAATATTATTCTCATAAATCATCCGTCGACGCTTTCTTGAGATACATCTTTCTCTACACTTTATGCCTCGCTGTACTACTTATTCTTTTCTATATTCATTTCCATGCCAGGGTTAATCGTTGCCACAATGTGCTGGAATTGATCTGTCTGAGGCTGAATTTTAGTGATCTAAATCCCGCTTAATTTTTAATCGGGTATTAGTTCTTTTGGGCTAGGGTGATTTTACGCTCTTTCTGTTGAAAAGAAAGGCAATATTATATATTTTTTTGTTATTGCAACTTCTGTGTTAGGGATATAAAAGTTGATACAGCTTTAATTCAATTTTGTGATGTTAATGTTATCAGTATGAATACGAATGAATATTGTCATTATTCTGAACTGGGACGGTCGCAGCTGTGTATTGCGGCGAGTGAATAATTCTTCAGCTCATATCCTCTCCTCCTCTTTTCTGTTTGCATTCCATTTTCCTATTTCTCTGAAAAAACTGCTGTTCCGAGGACTTTAGGTGCATTTTTTATTCTTAAGAAAATTATAAGAGGCACTCGGGACGTAATTTTCATCCGAGGCTGAGCAAATGGAAGTCGCCGTGGATGTTTGAAAAGAGGATAAGGAGGGTTGGGGGAGGGGGGTAGTGCAGGGGGGGAGGAGGAGAGTTTGGAGTTTTATCCAAGGCGGGAACGGAGAGAAGTGCAACGATTTCATTTAGTTGTCGTATGATGGAGAAGGGTTGGAGGGAAGATGGAGTGAGGGTGGGGGGGGGGGAAGGAGAGACTGCTCCCCCTCTCATCGGGCTCCCCCTTCCTCCTCGTCTCCTCCTCGCATCGAGGCTTTAACTCGAGTCCATTCTCAGGCAGACCCTCCTTCTTTCACCTTCTCTCTCCTTTGCCATCAATCCCCCCCCTCCTTCCCTTGCACCAATACTACCGCTTCATGACTTCCCCACTTTCTTCATTTGCTCTGCAACAAATGATGAAAGTGGGAAGATGACGTAATTTGCGCGGTCTTCACTGATTGCAATTATTCGCTCAGGAACTCGCCTTGGGCACCGCCCATCTTTCCCCCACACCCGCCCACTCCTCCGGCATCTCCTCTCTGCCTCTTCCCCCCTCTGCAGCAACCTGCTGCTGTGCACTGGACTCCCTCCCTCCCCTCCCCTCCATATGCCCACTCCCCCCCTTCTCCACACTGTCCTACTCTCATTATAGTCATTATATTTGAGAGTGGAAAGGCTTTTGTCTCTCTTGGCTTTGCTTTTCAAATACTCGTTTCCCTTCTCTTTTGTTTTAAGCAGTTGCAAGTTGCTTTATTCCGTTTTTTTCCTACCTACCGTCATTTCGTTGTCGGTTTCATGGTCGATTATCCAAGACGTTGGGTTCTCTCTAAATCCCGCTCCATTTTTCTGAGTCGATAATTCATCTCTTATCTACCTTCCTCCCTGAAGTAATTGCTCATTCTAACGGCGAATATGATTCATTACTCATTTCCTTAAAATATTTACAATGCGTGCGATCAAGCAGGTAGCACAAGTTTCTCCATTCACTTTTCTCAATTAGTTCAATCATCCGGTTCCCGAACATCGACCCTGCACTGCAAAGAAATTGTCGATGTCATATTCTTTTAAAGGTGATTTATTATTATTCAATATTGATTTTTGGTTGTTACGTGTAACTAATATTTATTCTAATTCTACCGTAGAATTCAAAAACGAAACATCTTTAATGATTCTACTTTTTATTATGTGCATGACAGTAATGACTCTGGTATTTAGTAATGATGGCCTTCCACACCTCTCATCCATTTTCTTGTCAGATTAAGCGGTTCTTTTCTTTTTTATTTTGTTAACTCTATGAAATTGTTTATACCAATACTTGAAACTCGTACCACTAGGTTAGCTGCAAACGGCACATCAGCTGAAAATTTATGCAAAGTGCATACTTATCACTTGCGTCATTCGATTTGCTACTAAGACATGTTAGGTTTATTTCTGTTGGTTAGGCATCGTTTTATTGTTTATTTCCTTTAAAAAAATGGGACCAAGCCACCAATGAATTATGCTTCATCGTTCACGATGAACATTTCTCCTTTAATCCGTCAGCTTTGTTTCATTCCAGCCGATCGAAGGCCTTCTGAAATTACCCATTAGCGTTGCTGCTTTCATTTGTTTTCATGTGATTTTCTCGGTTGAATTTGGAGCAACCCTGTAAGAGAGCCCATAGTTGGCCATTTTCCATCAGTGGGAAATTAATTACGGGATTTTATAGAATTGTTACAAATAACTCTGGTATATTCGCTTTTATTTTGAAAAATGTACTATCAATAATTTTTAAGTGTGAATTTAAAAATATTCCATGTCGTTTCCCAATTTCAAATTAATATGCATTTATGTTGCATGGCTTGGGAGATTTTTTTTGTCGATAATACATCGTCATACCGACACTAACGGTTGGATGGTATATTATCGGAATTTTTGTATTCGATTTCCAAGTATTCTGAGCTTAGTTCTGGTTTCCATTATAGGAGATATTTTTTCATAAGCTTACTCCCTTCACTGTTCTTTTTTTCCCTCGTATCGCCGTTATATCAAATTCTTTTTCTATCTCCTTACTAGATACTATTTTTCAGTCGCTTCGACTCCTTCATATGATATTAAATATTTATGAGTCCTTTTAAAAGTGTCTTTTTCCTGTAAGATGCCCTCTAAAATAGCTCTAACTGGGGAATCAGTCCTTGAGGGACTACGCGATCGTAGGTTATGAGTGGGTGCAGGCCCATTTTTGCCCTTTTATAGCGCGCGCATATAAATAATTCCGTGTGCGAGAATCCGCTAAACCGTTCATTGGAGGGTAAGAATTGGGAATAGAGGGGAGAAAGGGTTGGGGTGGGGCTGAGATGGAGTGGAGGCGAAACCTGATGAGTGGCCGTGGGGAGGGGGGAAACCCCGCCCCCTTCTCTTCTTCCACTCCCAATTTCCTGATTTCAGTCATCTCCTTCCAGACGCTAATTCACGCGGCATTCCATCCATCCAGCTTGGAATATCTCTCCAACTTCCCGGAATTTTAAAGGGAATCAAAGTTGCTACTTGTGTTTGATTTATGCATCACTCTCCCCTTGGGGCTACGTGCAGTGCGCTGTCAAAAAAATACACGCGCCTCGTGTGTTTCGGTTCCTTCATGTCGTACTCTGGTACGAGGGCATGGGCAGTATTCAAGTGATTCGCATGCGCAGTGTGCTTGCTCCTCGCTATGAATCTCTTCCCGCGTCAAAGGAATATTCTTGGCATAATTCGGGGCTTTAAGATACCCCGAGTTCTGTTGCCTTTCCACCTTTACTGCATCCGACGCATTCTTTCATTTAAGTCCTCAAAACGATTCCAAAACCATAATCTTTTTCTCAAACGCTGCTTAGAGCAATCCTCTCTCTTTGTTCCATTGCTACCTCCGTTACCCTTTGCTGATGATATGGTTTCATGAATTCAAGTTGAGGCTGAGACATACTGCTGATATAGTTCCTATCAAGACACAAGTTAGCTTCATTGTCATATCCATTTTCGTATTTTGTTTTTGTATTTTCATCCGTTTCCGTTCCAGATTATGTATCACGATGTAAGAGGAAAACAGTCTTGAATGCGTTTGTGAATGTCCCAATCTAGGTACAACTTTAATCCGGCGAGGACTCTTTAATGCGTTTGGCTCGTGAGTTGAGCGCATGCATGCGTCAGTGTCGTTTTGGGGCCGTGATGATGAGTGGAGCCATTTGTGAAAGTCTGCGGGGAAGCTTTGTCGCGCCGCTTGAAGCGAGAGAGCACAGCTCAAACTCATGTTTGTGTGTAATGTATGTGCCTCGTGGCCAGAGAGCGGAAGTATGGTTTGAGAGATACCTTTTGAAGGTTCAAAAGAATGGAGTGAGTGGAGGAATAGCAGATGTAATGATGGCGGCCGGCGTCGGATTGAGACAGTGTCCGCGCCCCAAAAGCAAGTCGTACAAATTGATGCCCTTAGACTTAAGTATATTCTCCATGCTCTTACAGTCCAAACCCATCACGAATCATTGAAGACATTGGCATCTTTGTGAGTATAGCAAATATCGTTATCGTTATACGTCGCCTAAGACATCGAGTGGCTTGGAGCGAGTTGTGAATGCGGAGGATTTATGGGAGAGTTTTTCGTGAAATTCACCATTTATGTATTTTACTTGTTGTGCAATGAAATGACTTACACTTACGTAAGCTTTTGAATCATTGGAATTCCAGATATCTATCTCAGATAAAGATAATCGCTCCGATAGCACGTTAATACTACTTCATAATGTGAATGTGTATAAATGTTATACTTGTGTGTTATCTGCAATATATGCCTTGAAATGAAAACTCCCACTCCTGGACTGATAACCAGACCTTGAATATTACTATTGTAACAGCGAGGAAAATAGAATCTGTCCTTTATTAATCACTGATTATAATACCCTGTTTATTAAATTCATTTTTTAGCTCTCTAGCTACTGTACGGATCCTCTAGTCTTTGTAACTTGCTGGGCAAATACTCGGATTATTGTTCACCCTTTGCTAATACATTAACAGTAGAACCGCCGCTGGGTGTAGCTAGAACCAGTAAGCGTTTCTTTTTGCCACCATTTCCACACTTCTTGAGGTAAGGTGACGGTGCCTCCTGACTTTTCATGATGAGTGACGAGACACTTATGTCTTAAAACATTTTCGTCGAGGGGATCAACCTCCTTCGAGAAAAATCCGGATTTATCTTAAACCGCAAAAGGGGCTGGGCGGACCCGTTGGTGGGACTCTGATTTCTTGGCGGATTTGGATCGGAATAATAAATATTACTGCAAGACAAGTTATAATACAGTACCTCGACACTTTTCACGAGAGAGCAAATATTTGTCATCGGCCTAGGTGGTAGAGGTCCCACCAAAACTGCTTCAGTGACGACTTTTGCAGTGACTGATGCAGTGACGCCAGGTTTGAGAGGCATGTTTTTCACGGTTAAAATCTATCTCAAACATGGTGTTGAGCTATGCAAAATGTACGAACATAGTCACTGTTTTTATGTCTGAAGTTGTTTGGTGCCACTCAGAAGAGCGGCGATACAGGGCCTTGTGTAGATTGTTTATTTCATCTTCGTAAAGTCAGCTAAACGGCGTGATGTGGGAGCTATAACTGAGAATCGGAATCAAGCAGGCCAGAGGAAACTCAAAGCAAAAACTCATGGCAAAATAAGTCTGTAATGGCGAAAATATCGCCACGCGTTATTTAAGCACGAAAACTGTAAATCAAGCCGTAAGTTTTGTATTTCTAGTTGTAGTTTCAATGCTCGGGGTGCCTCGGAAGGAGTTGGTTGTCGCAGTCTGCCCCTAATGACTTCTTTATATAGTAATATAAGTCATATCGGACGAAACACATGGATGTAGGGTCACGGGGAAAAAACGGGTCCACACAAGAAACATGTGACGTACATAGGTTTATAACGTATAAAGCATTAACTTACGAACGTAAATTGAAATTTGCTTAATATATGTTCTTTTCCAAGAGTTTGAAAGTAATCCCCGGCATGTACCCCAGAAGTATGTAAATATTCCGTGTCATTTTTTTCGATTTCTCTGCCAAAGTTTAATTATGAGCTACATGACTGTGCGGCATGCAAACCGAGATAAAAATGTTAGTAATCCTCTTAAAATGTATACTGATTCTTACAAAGCAATTACATGAAGGAACGATAAAGTAAAACGAAATAACGGTAAAACAACGATTCTATAGAATATAAGGAGGGATCAAACGACCCCTGGCCGTCCTTCTAAGTGTAACTTGTTGTAAAACGTTTCACAAATAAGATAACGTAACTATATTTGTAACGCACCGCAATACATAAATTCATTGAATTCCGAAAGATTTGAGTAAAAAATAATTACAAAAAATTGGATTTGATTCCAAAATGAGTCCAATCACCTCTTCAGTCTTATAAAGAGAATTAATTTGTCGCCGTGCCTTTGACGTAAGGCGCTATCTGAATTACTTTTAGACTTAACATGGTCTAGTTTGATGTTGGAAAAGCGTGAAAATCGTCATAACCTGGGTTGCACCAGTGAAATCCAGAAAAATAGGAGGTGGGTCTAGGCAGACCCAACGGCGCGGCGGTTCAAGGGGTAGTCTGATTTGCGGCGGTTCTGGTGTTAAGGCAGTGCTCAGGCGATTTTTAATTAATCTATCAGGCCATTAGATGGGTGGCTGAGCTTGTCCACTAAACTTGAAAATGCCTGTAAATGAAAATTCTAGCGTTTCAATATCTTTGTCTATTGAACAAAATTCAAATTGTATGTTGTTTCGCTTGTCTATCTATCTATGTTCGTTCATCCATAGTTTTCATTGTAGTACTCTGTCATTTTTTCTAAACTTAGTTCATATACCTTTTAATGTTATTTGCTGCACTTCAATTTTACTTTTGTCTTGTAATCAATGAGTTTATTGAATTGCCATTATATTTTGTTGGATTTTTAGTATCAATTTAGTATGACCATCCTCGTATCATTAAGCACCGTCACTCTTTTATTTGTGCCTACGGCTTACTGCACGTAAATGACTAAGCTGTTGTACAATAATGAGGCTTTAAGCAATGAGTTGAAATGTTGAATGTCGAATGCATTTCACGGAAAGTACACCCTACTTATGTTTTTGTAATGGGTCTATGTTTTTGTAATGGGCGTTAATTTATGTCTAATGACTAATTTATTTCGTTTCCTTTTTTTCCAGGTAAGTAACATCTCGCAGCTAATTTGGTGATGAAGTAGAGCCCATAGCATGAGGTGGGTGTGAAGTTATCGCATGTCACAGAGGCTCAACATTATATTATTGTGCTACTATTACTTGCTGTTGCCGAACTTACGCAACTGAAACAGATCATATCTTCAAATAACTAACAATATGACTTTGAGCTAACTTGGAGCAAAATACCGCATTTCCCTAAGAAGTTAACTTTGGTTGTGACATCAAGGAGGAATTTCATTTCAATATAAAATTTGGTTAGCCTTCCCTTTCCGTCTTTCTATTATATTCTGCTCACTTATATCTTGTTCGTTGTATTGTATGAAACAGTTTCCATTCTTTGTATCTATCTCGGCTATTATACGCTTATCTGCCAATTATTTGACGGACGTCAGTTTATTTTCCCATGAAGTTGTGGTGTATTCGGTGGATCTTTATCAATTTATTTATAAATTCATGAACGGCTCTATTCGTTGTTGCCCTTAGTGAGGGCTGTTATTTCCAACAGCCGAGGAGAGGATAAAGAAATTTCGCGTAAACACCTCCCTCTTGATTAATTTCTTCCGATCTTCATTGTCATATTCCATGTATATATGTTGTATATTACATTGCCATACATGTTGTCTTCTTTGTCAACACTCCGTGTATAAGTTTTCCTTTTTTGCGTTTTTACCAATAACCTCAATCGTTTATTCCTATATTTTTATGTTTCTTTCTTTAATTTTCCGGTGTACTGATCTCTCAGCATGCCATCAACACGTTTTCACCTGAGGGCTTGCAGATTTCTCTAAGTAATCTGGTTAAAATTTCGCAAATTGTTCCATTTACTCTACTTTATGGTGTCTCGCCAGATCTTCTTCGGAAAAACCCGATGACTACTTAAATTGAAATCATTCACTCCAGCTTGGCCGGTGCCCGTTTTAAATCGCTTCTCCAGTCCCATCGTTCAGTTTGGGATTTCCTAAATCTCTCCCTCGTTTTGTTCCACCTTATTGGAGGTTCATATTAATATATAACCTCCTGTCGGTGTATTAATGGTGAGGCCCGAGCCTCCATTTCTCTCTTTCTCTCTCCACGGCGGTCAGTGGATGCATAATTCCCCCTTTTTTGCCCCCTTTCCTCACCACCCCCATCGGTGCACGTACAGTCGGTGCTGTAGTCTGGCCACCGCCCAGACACTTGGAGATCGTGACGCTGAATAAGTGGGTCAGATCAGTCCTCCACCCCGGGTAAAAAGATGAGCGCCTCCTCCTCTTTATTCCGCTCCCGATCTAACTCCCTTCCCGCGAGGGCAATTCTCCTTTTGGCAGGACGCGGTCGGGTCAGTCCGTCCACCTCTCTCCCCCCCTTCACTCCTTCCTCTCCTTGCCCGTCCCCCGCCTTTCGGTCAGTCACTCCCTTGACTTATGCCCAGATGGATGAAGACGGATCGCGTCCGGACGAATCCGCCTCGGGTCGTTTGGATTTCCGGCAAATGCAGGGAAAAAGAAATAAGGGGAAATGGGCGGATTCTGGTTTATCACGTTCGGATTGGACGTAGCGAAACTAATCCCTGGTGATACATTTTTTGAAATACCAGGTTTGACATTCAAAAGATTTCAGGGTGCTATTTTTCGGGCGTATCAAAGTAAGAATCCCGTGAAATTCCTCAGGTTGGTTTTCCTTTCCTCATTCTTACTGTTCTGCGTAGTGGTTAGCGGTCTTTGAAAATTAAGATAGGCGATATGATGGGAATGAGTTCAGTCTCAGCTACATTGTCTCCGCCATTGGACCTAGTTGGGAAATCTCTTCTCCTCAGTTTCGTGTCGTGTTTCTTATCACCGTCGATTCCTTGCCGGTTAAAATAAACGGCGGGTTCCCAAAGGTCTTATTATTTTATTTCTGCCTTTCAAGATGGAAGGAAAGTTTTCGGGATATTTTTTATGGCTGTAAAAGGAAGAGGGATGAGTATTCCCCGAGCGCTATCTTATTTTTTATACATTTTTCGGGGAAGTCTTAATATAAGTTTGGCTATTCGTTATTAGGCTCTTTCTGTCGCCCAGAAACCTGGATGGATTACACTGAAGAAGTAGAATCGGGTAGATGGTTGATTACTACTCTTTCCAAATTTAAACCGGAAATCGCGGCGAGACATTTTACCGTGCAGCTTATATTTAAGTGGGCCAAAGAGACCAGTTAATCAGAAGATATAGCGGAAACCCATCTTCAATATAGGTTTCTTAACAGTTTTAAGATCGCTGGGAATTCTCTTAGGTGTGGTATCGGGAAGGGAGTTTAAATGGGTTCATTAATCAGACCTCTAATGGCGGCTCTATCTCTTCCGGAGTAGCACTGGGCGGGAGAGGCAGTAAAACGATGTGCCTCATTCTCCCGTTATGATTATGGCTCGATATATTGGTTAGTGTCACTTGTAGATTTTCCTTGGGTAAGCCTTTGCATTTTATTTTTCGATATTTGTCTCTTATTCTTGTCTATGAATCCACCGAGATGAAGGCATAAATGTTTTTTCCTCATTGGTGGTCTTTTCGTCCACATGCATCGATCCGTATTGAAGTTCGATGAAAGGTGGAGAAGAAGTTGCTGGGTCTTTGTTGGTCCAGGTTTTCGTGCGAGAGTCGAGGGGAATTGATCGATTGGATTTAATTTTTCCGTATTATTCTTACGGTATTTCTGCTTAATAATAACCACACATTTATCTCCACTTAATGCTAATTTGTGAGATGTTGACTGCATTGCCGGTCATGAAATTCGGGTCTTTTTTAATATTTCATGGTATTGGAAAACAGTAAAATTAGAAATGGTTCATCCTTGAATAATTTTGCTGCTTCTTCAGGGTAGAATCTCATAAAAATTCTCCATTATATTTCACCCCGTAGTAAACTTAAAACAATTTTGATTTCGTCTTTTGGCAATTGAATTCAATTGTTTCATATATTGTGATTGTTGGATGCGGATGGTATCAAATTTCGTCGCATAACCTTATGCTTGTTTTCCTCTTTTATAATTTTGCTTTGAATTACCAATTTCCTGATGAGTATCATTCTACCTGCCCTTTAGTAGTTCCAATTGTAACATGATCCTGATTTTTCGGTAAATGACATATGCAGCTATTTATAACGACATGAATTGAAAGAATGGTATTTTCATGATATTTCGTCTTTCATGACTGCTTGTACCAAAGGTAAATAGGCATTTTTTCTGACTAAGTTACGTCGGTCCCGTGCTCAAGCTGTGATTAGGGCGTTCGTCCTACATTTACCCGACCTCCAGTTGCTAATCGAAAAACTTCCTCCGATCATCCATTAGACGAAATTTAGTCACACTCTTCCCTTCTCCCCTACCATCATCTCTTTTCCTCTCCTTCCCGAAATCGGATGATCGCTTGAGAGTTTCCAAACGGTCGAGTGGGCCCTTGAAACTCTTAATTCCAGTTTCAACAATCGTCTGCAGGCGTCAGTGGGAACCAATTAATCATTTTCCCAACGGAGGCCGCCATTCTATTACTCCCGCCCCGTCACAATTCCCCTCTGGCAACAATCCCTCCTCCCCCCTCTTTTCCTCCTCCCCCCTGGCCAACCCCGTTCCCTCCCAACCCCTTCCTCTCCACCACACTCACCCGATCATTTGTGCTCGCGGAATGGTGCGTGCGTGTGTGCAGCTCTTTGAAAAAGGAGACGGAGGGAAGGGTATGAGAACCAGAGCACGTTCAGTCATTTCAACCCCCCCGCCTCCCCCAACGACAAATCCGAGCCTGAAATCTCTGCGTGCACCGTACAATGAACTAGAACCCTCGGCAATCGTTGCTCTTTGAGATTGGCTCCCTGCTTGCTGTCGGTGTGGTTATCCATCCTCCCTTTCCCTCTCCGTTTATCGCTTTCTCTCTATTCAACTCTTCCTATAACAGTTAGAATAGAATAGAATATGTTTATTATACTCTAGGTTTCCCCATAAGAGCAAAAAAAGAACATACACATCAAATTCTGCTTTGAAGGAAAAAATAACACAAAAATATATACCTGGCCTCTCACCTCTCAAATATATCTCACAGTGATGAAAAACAAAACATCACAGTCACATATAATTAACACTAAATACAGTGGAAAATATAATATCAATCACAGAGATATAACAAACAAACAATAATTTCTCAGATCATTTCGGAATCATACAATCCTATAACAGGATAAAAATTTCTATTATGGGCATATATGCTGCTTATAGTACTAATTAAAAAGTTTTTCCGTAAAAACAGACAGGAAGAATTTTTTATAGATAATGGCAAGGAATTCCAGAGATTAGAACCAGAGATGAGAAATGATTTAAGGCATGTATTTGTCCGAGGTATAGGGCATAAGAGCTAGGAGGGGTCAGTTCTAGTGGTTCTAAGAACAGAGACCGATTTGGATTTGAACATGGAAAAGAGATAGACTGGATATTTATTGCAGAAGAGAGTGAAGAGAAATGACTCAAGTAAATATTTCCTCTGATAAGAGGTTTTAAGCCATGACAAGTTATGAAGGTGGCCTGGAGATATGCTCGTCTTTACGACAGTCAAGGACAAATTTGCGCGAGATCGCCAGGGAACAGAAGTTGCTCCACGTTAGTCAGCCGAATGTTTTTTCCGAGTATCCAAAGATATATTCATTCTGACATTTAAGTATTCTGTTGGTTAAAGGTAGGTTTTCTTGAAATTCGAAGTAAATCCTCCGGATTATCACACGTCAAGGGCCTTATCTACCTATGTTTAATCCTTCTTCGTCTCTACTTACTATCTGCTCTTTTTCATCCCGTATATAAAACATATTCTTTTTCTTCCCCATCCTCTCTTGACGAGTTTCCTTTTCCCTATTATAGTCTTGAGCTACCCATTACCCCTCAAAACTTTCTCCAGCCAACTACCCTGCCTACCCCTGATCTCAACGAGAAGTTACCTTTCCTCTCTTACCGTACCAAGCATTACGACTACGAAATTCTTTGCTATTTACCTCAAATATTTTGTTTCATTCGGAGCCTTAGTTAGACTTGAACTATTCATCGCAGAAAATCCACATGCGTTAAATATTGACAGGTTAGTGAGACTTCTCAACTTCAGTGCGCTGTATCGCTGTTAAGTATTGAATTGTAAGGGAAATCTCAATTGTGGTATCTCTATGGTATGTTACGTATCCGTTACTTGTTTTGTAGAGAAAAGATCGCTTTTTTCTCCATATATCGATAGAATGTGCTTTCAAATGTTAATAGGAATATTTTTCTTAGCATCCACCGCGACAGTAGCGTAGTAAGCTAGGCCATCGTCTCCTGTGGTCTTGAAACACGAACATCTAGTTTGCTTAAACCGCCGTCGAACTTTGCCTTGAAGATAGATGTTTGTGGTATAACTGGTGAACACACCTGGTTGGCAATCGGGAAATCTGGTGTCAACCCATACGACAAAAATTGAATTTCTTGGTCTAATTGCACCCGTGCTGAGGACTTCGTACCTTTAATTTGTACATGCCATGGTAGGAAATGTATCCGATCACTTTTAAAACCTCCTAAGAATTTTTATTTCATGCACCTCTTAACTAGCTTTATTTTTTGACCGTATTTTAGTGAGAATAAAATATATATTCAATTCATGTTATGGTCAATACTGTGTGGGATTCGCTCTCCGTAATAAGCTCCTGAAAATGACATGATTCGTTGCTAACTGAGCGAAAATCACCGTGGCTTTTTATCTCCATTCGAGCTCTTAGAAAAGGCTATCTGTTATTAGTAAAACTAAGGTCTTTGGTATGGTATATTGCTTATCTAATGGATCCTAGATGATGTTGGCATAGAATTATCGCAGCCGATACTGTTTATCAAGAGATTTTATTGCAGTTCTTTCCGATTGGTTACTGACTATTTCGATATCAAAAAAAATAAAGAAAGGAGATGGTATTATAGAATCTTGTGGAAAGGAACGTGCGACAGCGTTTTCGTCATTGCTCTTGAAACAGCTTTTCTTTTTAATTTGAAGTCGAAGTGAATATTTTTTCTCGTAATTAGCCTCAAAATTAATTATCGGCTTATAGTATATGGATTAGCCTATGGAGGTATTCGTCTCCTTGAACCCTTGGGCTGTCGAATAAACCGCTCAATCTCTGTGATTCTACGTATAATACGAAATGCTTGAATAACTCCCATAATCGGAATGGGCTGGTCATGTGCTCTTTTTTCACTAGTCAAGAATTGGGATATGCATATAATTATAAACTGATTTTAGTCACTCTTTGTTTTATTTGACTGTGCTACCAGCTGGTCAGTTGGCTTTTGGACTGTTCTTATCCTAACGACCCAAATTCTGGTGCATTGTTCCGTTTTACCTTCTGGGATGGCTCAGCTAAGATAACTCTTTGATTTCTCGTATCGTTTCTATCTTTTTATTTCGTCTAGAACTCCTATCGTCTTCCACGCTTCCTCTTTTGTTCTCCCCTCTCTCACTCTCTTCAACATTCCCTCTCTTTTCAATACGCCCTTCATCCATCTTTTCCGCCTTCTCAGAGCCTCCGCCATTAGCTTCTTATCCTCTCCAGCCGTATTCACTACCTCCTCGTTAGTCCCTCTCGCCAACCAATTCTCCCTCTCTACCCTTCTCTTAACCCACATCTCAAACGCCTCAAGTCTATGCATGTCTTCCGTTCGCCATGACCAAGTCTCCGACCACCACGGCGCCACGATCCATATTAGAGTTTTCTCCAGCCGTTTCTTTACGTCTCATCTCGGACTCCACATGCACAATTCCATCCTCTTTGAGAAAATGGGTCTTAGCCAAGACAATTGTGAATCTCATCCTCTTCCAGGCTTTTAAATGATTCACTCAAATCAGATGTTAAAATGTGTTTCTATTTCGGGTGACGATACAAACTCCAATTTGCCACCCAGCGTCGTGGTGTATGTGTGGGATCAAAAGGGTGTGGCTATCAACGTTTTCATGGGGCGGGGCGGCTGGGTCAAGGGTATTGCGTGGCCCCCGCTTTTCGGGAAGGGGGCAGGTTGGGGCAGAGGGGCGGGAAGGCGTGAGTGGGCGAGGGGAAGGGCTTGTGAGTCACGTCATAGGGAAATCGCATGCTAATTACAACACCTGTTCACTTTCCCAGAGTCCATCCGCCCCGGGAGAGGGGGAGCGAGGAAATCTCTACGCTCCCCGAGCAATCCGTCCTCTCGGCCCTTCCCTTGAGCTCCCCCAAGGCCGCCAACCGCTCCTACCCTCCCTTAAGCTTACCTTGCAGTATTACCCTTTCTAATTGCGAGACTTGCCCCGCACAGAACACACCGTCCAAGTTCTCGTTTCTCCTCCTCCATTTGTCTAGCGTCACAGTGTGGACTGGACGGGGGTACTCTCCAAATACTGAAGGAAGGAACGAAGCATTTGCTGTCTCAAAAATAGAGCCCTAATTACTGTTTTGTCTCATACATGACTACAGACGTGGCCACTTTTAGTGATCTTCCTAAGGTGATCAACCCTCTAAATAACATTGACTCTCTCGTCTGGTGAGCCAAAATTTATAGCAATGGTTCGCTTTTTCGCTTTTAAGTGCTGACTTTGATCATTAGAGATCTTTCCGTAAACGACTGACGACGCGGAGTCACTAACTCTCCATATGGTGATGCTAAGGTTGGTCGTGGTATTTCAATGTGACCTAATCTAAGATCAACTGGCCAAATTTGTATTTTAAAGGAATATTACTAAACGGTGCTGTTCAATGGTTTTGATATTTCTAGAGGGCGTTTGTAAATGTAATCAATAATTGACTGTTTTTGTAATAAAACCCTCCTATCTGCCAGATATATTGAACCTTCTGGCCCGTCTATTTTTGTATTTTTCATTTGAGTCATCTAATTGAGCTGATTGGTCAGTTTATGGACAGTTCTTATCCTAAAATTCTAATTTATGCCGTAGCTTTCCATTTATTCTCCAATGGGTGACCCGCTCATAGATCCCTCTTCAATTCCTCATATTGTCTCATTCTTTCGTCCAGAATTCCTATATTCTTCTTCTCTTCATCAGTGTTATCCCTTTGTTACTCCCTTCAACATTCCTATTCCTTTCATAACGATGTCCTCTTCATCAATTCCCTCTTCTTTGAAAATGCTTCTTTCGCCAGGGCAATTCTAAATCCTATGTATCTACCTCTAAATCCCTTCTCTGATATATGTACTACCAGATATGTAAACTGCTCGACTATGTATTGTGCCATCCCACCCTTATGTTTAACCCCACCCGTTTTATTCGCGAAATTGTTCCTACAGTTGTTCCTACTTATTGTTCCTACTATTCTCGCAGAGCTGACCAATGTATGCGACATCTATCATGAATCTTGTATTCGCTGAATATATGCAAATAATTGGTCATTTTGTATCAATTACGGTGGCCACTAACTTTTCCGAGCAATGTAATTTTCAAAAATTTCGACGACTATTTCAAGTCCGTGACTCCAAATTAGTCATTGGGGTCATTGACGACTTTTTGTGTCGAGCCTTCCCTTTTTATTTAATCTCCTTATCTATTTCGCTTGTTCTATTTGGCGGCTTAAGCAGATTTAAATTCTAATCTGGGCTTTGATAAAACACAGAGGGATCGTGTGTGGAAGGATGGCCTGTCACTTTCTTTCCTGATTTCAATGAATTTATTCGGGTAGTCTTTGCGGCTTAAGTAATTGCTTATCCGTTCCGAAGCGTCAAACCATGGCCAAAATGGCTCTCGTGCATTATTGGAGCTGTACTCGAATTTCAATTAAGGGTGCTCGAAATTGCGGTGCGAAAAATAATGCTGACGTGCGTAGCTATTTCGAGTGTAGGTTTTCACAGTTTTTTCTTACTGTGGTTAGGGAAAGCTTTTTGTTGTAAGCTCGTTTCAGGTGGCATCATGGGAACAATTAATGCTTCATTAATTGTTCCGGGTACCTAAGTTAGAACAGAGTGAATGCTGACCGCGCAACAACGGTATAACATCAGCCGTCCCCAATTCAAATTATCCCGTTGCTTGAAATGTAAAAACTGTGGTAGCTGAAGTAACACAAGAAGGTATTCCACTCATCATTTATTTATTTGGGGCGTTTTTATATCCCCGGATTGCTAAATAGATATCTCACATTATATCCTCGCTCGATTACAATTTGTGCGTGCTTTAGTGTCTTTTACTTTTCATTCCTTTTGTCCTCAAATTGTATTTATCTGACTTTTTTAAATTTTGCTTTAATTAAAGCTAGCTTACAGGGAAGGAAAATTGGTCGTTCACTCGGACGATGACTAAGATGTTTCACGGTCACAGCTTTACCAATAGACGCCCGCTCGAATGCTCCAATCAATTCATTATATTTCGCGCTGTCATTCTGCTTTGGACTCCGCGCGGTGGGCGTTAATCGATCTGGCATTCTGTGCCTTTAGTGTTTTTCGCCCTTAGGTCCGTTTGGGTCGTTCCGCTTGACCGATAAAGTTTACTTTGCTTTTGTCCAACGCGTTGTGGTCTCGGTGGCGGTTTTTCCGATGGAAAACAGCAAATTATTTCGGCCGTCCTGATTGGTATTGGGCTTATTGGCATTGCAGTGTTGCCACATGTTCAAACATTTCCGGCGGTCATTCCTGTTTTAAAGTTTGTTTTTTTTTTTAACTGGAGGGGAGCGTGTGGGTGCTTGGCTGTTTTTTTATGTCGTCCGCGTTGAGCGCGCAGTGTCAAGCGCTTAAAATTGTTTCCCAGCACCACGTTGTCACACTTGGGTATATTGTGTACATGCGCGTGAACGTTGTGGGTGTTCTGTCGATTTTGTTAGCCCAGCTTTAATGATGGTCTCCCTCCGATCGCAACTGCAGCGTGAATCCTTAATAGTGTGGATGAGGTATTGCTCGTCAAATAAAAGTAGACTCGTGTGAGGTATGGACAGTTGGACTCTCAGCTGTTGTTGTACACACTCCGGAATTGCCGCTGACTTTTTATCAGTTGACCTCAACGGGCGCGCGCGCCGAGGCCGGATTTTTTTTCTTTTTTTTTAACGGGACTTTCCTCCTATCTAACTTTCTGGGTGATTCTAATTGCTCTCATCTCGCCTTATCGTCCCAATTTACGCTGAACACCCCATTTAGCTCTTATTATGTAAATATTAACGACATTTTAGCTGCTGTTAGTGAATTGTAGTTCGAAATTTCCTAATGTAATCGCATGCCATGAATTAGTCTCCTACCTGCAGAAAAGGACCACCCAGACTCTGTCAATAATCTGATAAAAGACTTGACAGGGAATCATATTTCCTCAAAAATAATGTTGTTTCTTTTTCCCAAGCTTTTCTTCCTCTGTCGGCGGGTTCTTTCAGAACTCCACGGTGTGGTGTTTAGCATTACTAGGTTTCGGTTCCATCGTTTCATACCACTGTGGCCAGGCGGAAGGTCGGTTCGGAGCATTTACATGAACATATAACGAAGTCATGATTTCATATTTCCTTTAACCGCGATGCCTTTAATTCTTGTGGGATGGTCCATAGGAAATGAAATTTCGGGTTTGACTGGAGTTCCTCAGGGGCTCATTAGAATTTTAACTCCCCCCTAAGGTATTCCAATCGTTATTTCTTGATCTCTAAATGATTCTCCTTGTGCCCATCAGTTCGTACGGGTACTCGAATAGTAATTGATCAAAACTGCAAAATACGTGAGCGAAAGAAAGGGGCCCAGGGAATGTCCCCTCAATCTTCTTCTTCTGCCACTTCTTCGCTTCCAGAGTTTCCCGCCCTTACTTCTCCGAGCTCCGCCTATACTTCAAGAAGCGGCGACGTACCCTAATCGCTTATCCTCTCTGGCAAGGAAATATCGCCACTGCCGATTCCTCCCACCCAGTCTCCGACCTCCGGCCCTCCTCCCGCCTATCCCAGAGTTCCATCCCCTAAATTTTTCACCGATCATTCCCTCCCCTCCTTTAACCTCCCGCCCTCGCACCCCCTCCCCCATACCCACCCCGCTATTCGGCGCCCTCACACCACCACGCGGAAACCTTTACATCCCAAAACCTAAATCTTCCTCCTCCCGCTGCATGTCTTCTCCACACGCACACAAATCGGCGCTCACAAATGCACACCATCCCTCCCCCCTCCGCCCCCCCCAAAAACCTCCGTCCCTCCCCTCGAACCACGGCTCTTCTCATTCGATCCCCGTGGAAGTATCCGCAAACCTTTCGCCTGCAGCCCTCAGTCATCCTGTTCGACTGGCTGCGGACCCTGCCCCCACCCCTGCCTTCCGCCCGCCCCTATTTTCCGATATCCCAACCTCCATCCGTCTTCACGCGTATCAACCCCCTCCAGGCTGAGTCCACACGGATACCAAAAGCTCGCGACCCTTCTTCAATCACTCTCCTCTTCTTTGCCTATATGTACCACCTCCTCCCTCTTCCCCCTACCTTTCTGCTCACTTCCTCATCTTTCTCTCTCTCTCCCATCTCCTCTTCCTCTCGTGCTCCTCTCGCCGACTCAACCGACGGTGCAACCGACTCACCCTCCCCCTTGCTCCTCCCTCCGCGTGGAAACATTCTCCCGACGACCGGTAGAGCATACTTTTCTCTCGACCGCGATCCGCGCAGCGCCGTACATCTTTTCGTCGTTGAAATGATTTATCCGTCGGTATTACGGCCCTGTCACTTTTATTGCCTCCCCTCACATTTGCTCTCCGTTTTCTGAGATATCCTTGTCCTCCCTGTTTGTCTCTCATTATCCCACTGCCTCTTCTCGTGTTCATTTTTTTGTCTCAAGGGATGTGATTCTTTCGATCAGCGCTACTGATTTAAAAAATACACACATTTCCATGATTGCTTTATAACCAGAGTTGATTACACTACCAAGCTGTAACTCTTCGGATTGTTGTTTGGCTAATATAATCCAGATTTTGAGGTACAGAGAGATGAATCCATGTGTCAAATGCGCATATATATTTATATGTATGAGGCATCAATGAAGCGAAGGCTATTCCATTGTGGTTTAAAATAAAGGACTCGAGACCATCAGGCACATACTAGACTGCGTTCGCTCCACGATTGACACGGAAGGGGAAGAAATTACGAAATTGCGTCTTTTGTTTGATTTTAATTGTATTCTATAAATATACTTTGTATTTTCTTTCCAAATCCCTGCTCCTGCAAAGAATGCCTTTAAAGAGGCCAAATATGAGTGATACCGTTATAAAACGCCAAAGTGTTGAAACCAATATAGTGAAAATATTTTTAGTTTTCATCATGGCTAGCTGTACCGATGGGGATGAAAACTTCCGACGACCCTTGCCAGCGTTTCGAAGAGAAAGTTTCTTTTCTCCTATGGGACACTTCTTCACCCGAAAATCGGAAATGCCATACCTTGCATGAAGAGCGCGAAAAAAAACCTCTCGGGCAATAAGATAAGATAAAGGCTGATAATAGCCCCTGATACAATATAGATTAAGCATACTTCCAATTGTATGTAATGTTTGAATTATGTATGGCCTTTATGCTTAATGGTGGGCCGTGAAAATGCACGATGACCTTAAGAAAAGTGTGATTGAGCCGCATTGTTCCTTAAGTTAACGTACACTACCTTGGAAATAAGAAACTCGTGTGAGGGAAATAGACCATATTCTCCTGAGGTCCACTAAATCAGCTTGCGCGTGAGAACAGATGTTCCTTGTATCGGTGGAAATACATTTTTTGCCAACTTGTTGAGAGAGGATCGATGAGATTACTGGATTGCTGTCGTTCCCCAAAAGTATCGCGAAGAAGATACCTACTTTTTCCTACGCCTCCTACTTTTTCAAGTCGCTAACTCGCTTGAGCGTTTATTGTTCCTCCAATTTTTTTTCTTTTTTTACTGTAATCTAAATCATATTTATGGGAATGAAGTAATCGCGGATTTAATTTAAAAAATGATTCCCCGCGGTGAGAGAGTTTTATCTAGCCGAGGTTATCACTTGTTACTATTCTTTATTCGTCGCGGATTTGGCCAATCAATGAAGCGGAAAAATATCCTGCCTATCTGAAAGCACCGATTCCTCGCCGGTGAAGTTTATTACCCGCATTGTTAATCATTGTCATGGGACGAGAATATGAAGCCAAAAAAACCTCCTTATGGCGTGTATCTCTACCGGAGTTGTAGAACTTTATTGTGGAAGAAGAAACTTTGCCTATTCCTATCTGGAGGACGAAAGAAAGCGCCTGTCACGTCGAAATACTTCTATCTAACTTCATTTTACTTCTTACGACAAAGTTTTCCTTTAACGTCTCCCCTGCCTAAACCAACTGGTCTCACCCCTGGTATGGTTGCATTACTAGTGGATTCATTTCTGCATCTGAGTTCGAACATGATTGCCGTGCACACGTTTTTCGCCAGTCAGGTTTTATTTCCTCAATTTTCTTTGCATTTTTAGAGTTTACTGGGCGACGGATTTTAGAAGATGGGAATAAAATAGCTTAGGCTGATCATTATAAATATCTTGGAGTAAAAATTACTGATGACGGGACCTTAGATGAAGCTATATCAGACCGAAATAACCAGGGAAGAAGGGTTATTAGTCTATTAAGCAGCATCCTGTGGGACCGACAAACATCGAAAGAAAATATAACAAGAATATACAATGCCATTTTCAAAAGTATAATAACGTATGGATGTGAAGTCTGGCCTATAAAGGAACGTACTAAACAAACATTAAAAGCTACTGAAATGGATTTTTGGAGACGGGCTGCGGGACGATCAAGGATAGAAAGAGTTATCTCCAAATGAAAGAATACGACAGATAATGAAAGTCGAGCACTATATAACGGAGGACATCATAACCAAGCAGCTAATCTGGTACGGGAATGTAAAGAGAATGAACGAGGATAGACTACCGAGAATGATCTTGGAGCTAACAATCCAAGGGAAAAGAGGAAGAGGAAGACCTGAGAAGAGCTGGAAAGAGGGAGTGGACAAAGAAACTAGAGCGAGAGGATTGGAAGAAGATCTATGGAAGGACTAAGAGACTTGGAGGCTAGGAATCGGAAGACGTCAAAGGACGTTATAAACCGATCCTTTATACACACTGGGGCATGTAAATGTGGTAATTTCGTCGTTTTTCTTCTCTATCAACGGGGTAGCTTTCTACCTTCCTTTACGAAGCGATCGAAGCAAGTTCGGTGCTTTCGCGTGAAATAGAAATGAGGAGAAGCGTTTATGCGTTTGTATCGCTGGCGGCGAGTCTCCCCCTTGTGTGGCTCACGCGAATGAGAGGAAGAGAGACGGCATGAGAGGTGTCCTAGGCGGTGTTAAGTGCCTCCGTTGGCTAATTGTTTCGAGCGCGTGATGGACGAATAAATACATTCGTACGCCGTCGCTGGCGTGTCATTTAAATCAATTAAGTCAATGAGATCTTCGGAGCGATGGTGTGACGTTGGCACGGGACGGGAATAATCAGATAAACGAGGTGAAGTTCGTGGGGCGGAGGGAAAGAGACGTCCGAAGGTGTGGCACGAGCTGACTCTACGTAAACGCTGCCTTTCGGCCGTTTTTGATGGAAAAGGGTAGTCGCGAGGGTTTGGGTGGGGGCAGAATGAACCGAGGGCGCATGGTTGTGATAGGATGGGAAAGTGAGAGAGAGAGGGAGAGAGAGAGAGAAGATAGAATCAACAGAGAGGGCCTCACAAATGGAGTCGATGGGGGAATAGTAGGGAAATTGAACATAAACCGTTTTGTTTACGTTTTGGTCGCCAAGGACTATCGGAGCAAATAATGTCCGGTCGTCTCTCTTCCCGCGAGAATCTCCCGGGGACGTGTCCGGTCCGAGTTTCACCGCTCTAACCCCCCCCCCCTCCCTCCCCCCGCCCTCTTATTCCTACCGCCCGCCTGGAGCGCCCGCATTCATTCTGTTTTTCATATCGCTCGGGGCCTCATTAAAACGACTCTCCCTTTTTTTCTCAAGTTAAGAATAATTTAAAAAAATGGAATTAAACCTATGCAATCGCGCGAATGAGTGAACCCGAGCGTGAAGGGGGAGTTACAGGGGTAGAAATTCGCGTCGCACTTTAATCGCTCGAGAAGAAATCGTAGCCTCTCTGACAACTCCTCTTAACCCTCCCATCTAAAATAGCCCCCCCCCTCCCATCTCTCTCTCGAGCCCTGTTCGTGGGTGAGAGGACCGAAATATTGAGAAGTGGGGTGTCCGGCTCACACATGAGGGGAGAAGGGTGTTTGCGGAGGCGCGGTGGGCCGACTTTTCTCGCAGTGCGCTAGAGTGACTGAAGTGAGTGAGTGGATTGTGTGTTTCCATGTTGGGTTTGAGGGCGTCGGAGGGAGGGAGGGGAGTGTTAAACGGGGGGGGGGGACGAGGTGAATGCAGGGGCGGCGGGAAATATAAACCGTTTCCCTGGAGAGGGGGAAAGGGGCGTGTGTGTGCGTATGAAGGAGTGGGCCTGGGCGCTCCACTCGAGGCAGTTCCGTCCGACGACCAATGCAAATTACCTAATTGGACAGGGAGAAGAGCGCGGCCACCCGGGGAAGGGCGATGGGAGGGGGGAGTGGGGTGGTGCGGCTGGTGGTGGTGTGCGTGTGCGCGCATGAGAGAAGCTGTCGGGGTGCGGTGAAGGGTGCGGGTGCAGCGCCACTGGGATGGCAATTGGATGGCTGGCCGAGGTGAGCACGGAGAGCATGTGCACGGTGTTAAAGCGTAAATAATAGTTAATTGGAGTAGACAACAAGATCTGTTCGTCCTCCCCCCCTCCCATCCGGAATGCTGTTGGTAGGGATTGGTTCTGTAAGGAAGGAGGTGGTGGTGCTGGGCATGATATGGGCACAGGAACCTTAGGTCGTTGAGCGTTTGTACTTAGTGTGATCATCAGGAATGTCACTCTGCTTTTGCAAGATGTTTTATTTGAGTTGCTAAAGGTGATGGTTATTGTGTGGAAAAAGTATATTACATTATCAAAAATTAGTAGTTTTCTGGACTTAGTCATTTTGTTAGTGTAGTGGTTGCATTAGTAATCACCGCTGCGGTCTAATATATCTCCTATTCATAACGTTTATTTGAAATAAGCTTCAAGTCCATTTCTCGACTATTGAAACGAAGTAAAGACATATGCCATTTTTTTAAGTGAAAATTTAAAATGAAAGAATAGTTGCGCGTATCTAAGGCACTATCCATTTATCGTTGGTGGGCGCAGGTGTGATCTTTTTTCGTACAGCTGACTGGGAATAGACGTTGGAGACCTAGCTTGGACCTAATTTTGCATCGCAATATCGCCTATTTAGCAAGCGTAAGCGTAGTTTGGAGTGGTGGAAATGGAACCCTCATCGGAGGGGCGATTCGCGGCCGGCAAGAGGCGAGGATCTCCACCGTCGAGTCAGCGGTGCTCCGGATCATCATCATCTGCCGCTCTTATGGCTCGAGGAGAGGGCGATAATATATATCTCGTAATTAAAGCCTCTTCCGACCCGAGAGAGGTCTCCGCCGGCCGGAGTGATGTATTCGCACTTCGGGACCATGTAAGACGGCAAGTGCTGGAGGGGCGGAGGAGGGGCGTGGTGGAGGTGCAGGGAACGGGGGGTTGGCTCTCGGCAGCTCGAGTAACTCTCGTCTCGTCATGTGTGTGTGTATGTGGCGGCAGTGGATGCGCGCATATTGCATGCGCCCACATCCGGAGTGCACCACCACCGCCTACCTGCGGGTGCGGGGCTTGATACGGCCTGGTGTTGTGTGCGGGGAAGAGCTGGTGTCGGGCGGTGTGGATTGCGGAGAGGAGACGATTAGTGGTGGCGTGTGCATAATGCGGTGGGTTTCCCTCTTCTCGGTGCGTCGCGGCTACGCTCTCGCCTCGGATGCTTGAGGAGCGAGACAGGCGGCGCCTGTTTAGGGGATTTGCGCTTCCGAAGGTCGCGCGCTGCTTCCGAGGAGCCGTTGGAATATCGCATGCTTTCGCGGAGGGACTGCGCGCCTTTATACGTTCACCTTCACGTCTAAGCCTGCGCTCACTTTCTTTCGTTCGAATGCGTTTTTCGGCTTCAAATTGGTGTGAAGAACCGTCTCACTAAAAATATTCGACACTGGAGTCCACCCAAGATAACAGCGCGGCTGAAATACACAGATTTGACTGAGAATGGTGTGGAATCACCGCGTGCCACATACGTCAGCGGTGACTTGCTTGGTTTTCGTGGATGTAGATGTAGAAATAATAAGTAAACATTTTTTCTCGATCATCCAACTTTCAACAAAGGCCACCATCATGCATACTTCGGTCACGTGATCCCCTTGCTCAAACAACATTGGACGTATTTGCTGCTTGGCTGCATTTCTGTCAGCTGCGCCATTATTTCGAACTTCAGTTCTTTACCGTGGAAGTGAATGTGAAGCTGACAGAACATCCCTTATACTGGTCTCTTATACTCTCACTTAAACGTTTTCATATGACAATGTGACAGCATATTACTCTGTTCTTCACAGTGCTGCTTTGTTGTGTGCTTGGACTAGTCCATAATACTAACTGCTTTTGTTTTGCTCGAGCATTCGCGTTATGAGGTGCATTATGCGAAGATTGGTTTACATGAAAATGTTTGATTTGCTTATTAAATGGAAAAAAGCATGAATCTGTCAGACGTGGTTACTTTAGTGGTCGTTTTGATGCCCATTGATTTATGAAGGTGGGAATTCTTCTTATTCTCTGTTACTCCATTGTTTTTATAACAGCCTGGGATAGTAATATTTTAAATTTTTATTCTCACCACTTCATTAAAATATGACCCCTAAAGATTTGCTGTATGGCAGCCAGACATGGACTGTGGGGCAAGAGGAGAGGAAAAGACTAGAGGCTTTTGAGATGTGGTGCTACAGGAGGATGTGTCAAATAAGCTGGAAAGAGCGAATGATGAATGAAGAGGTGTTAAGAAACGTTAAAGCAAAGCGGAACCTATGGAAAACATTAAAAAGAAGACGGGACAAATTTATTGGTCATGTACTGCGACATGAGGGTTTGGAAATGATAATTTTTGAAGGGATGATAGAGGGCAAACGGTGTGGAGGAAGACCAAGATTGGAGTATTGGAGGCAGATCATTGAGGGCATGGGATGCTGACGATTTTCCAAAAATGAAGAGGATGACAGAGGATAGAGAGAGGTGGATGGCTGTCGCCAACCGATCCTTATGGATTGACAACTGCAGAAGAAGAAAGATAAGACAGTGGACCATTATAATAACATATTGAAGAAAAATGAAACGATGTACCTATGAATTGCGCCTTTTTATTTGGTATCTTGTCCATCGCACCAAAATTATTCTATTCCCAAATTTTTTCTCAATAAAAATTCGTTCCAATCGAACGTCACCCAAATCGTTGACTGGCAAACAGTATAAACTAAGGATGAGTCGATTCCAAATGTCGATTCTCGATTCCACCGGTTCTCAGGCATAGAATCGGTATCGAGAATCGATCGCCTAAGATCGATTCCGATTCCATCGATTCCGGATTCCGGATAAATATTCAAATCAAATTTCATTTTCGTCGTTTAAAGATCTTCAATTTGAAATAGTTGTACGGTTGTAACCTACAATACCAATCAAATAATTTATTACACTTGGAAATTGTTTGTTTTTCAAATTCCTAAATAAAATATAGTAATGCATTGTTGTGTTGTAATTTTTAATTCAAATATGATGCATCATGTGATGCATCATCAAATATGATATATTCATCAGAATTTCCTATCATTTTTAAATGTATCCACCTTTTAAAGGGAACTCACTCTTCAAATGTGAGAAAAGTTTCTATTTCATATCACGAGAACAGTTCTGATTCTTGTCATCATTTAGGAATGCAGCTTGAAAAGAAACGTAATATTAGTTAGGAGTGCCAGTCATGATTGGATTCTTTATGCAAGAGTCCTGCAGATGTAAGATAGAGTAGAATTTCCTCGTTTAAATATTTATTGTTAGTAAAATACACTGCATTTTTTTCACTTTCTTTCTGTAAGTTGACTGCAATTCCAATGCTTGATTGTCTCGGTCGAGTGATTTAAGCTTCGAGGGTTGCTGTAGTTATACATGGAAAAAATGCCCCTATAATTCTGTTCAGCTAATTGCCATGTTTACCTCAAAAATGGAAATTTTTACCTGAAATTAGGAAATTCTTGCCGTCTGTTTCCATAACCTTTGCGATTTCTCTATGATTTTTCACTATTAAGATTTTACACACATATTCTACTCAATACGTCTTCAGTTGAAGTCCTTTTCTAGACTTCATCCTTCATATTTTAATACGTCCGTTTGTCGCACCGTGTGGAGAAGCCTTTTGATAATTGCTTAATCGGGCGTCTCCCGTAAAGCGTGGGCATATTTTCCAGCAACTAGGATTGCACTTCCTTCAGTTTGACCTAGATATCTGTTCCTGACGCCGGCGATATACACACGCGCCCAGCATTAGTCGAGCGCACGTTACACGATCGTCAATCGCACACAGGGATGTCTGAAGAAATCCATAGCTGGCCATTGGGAAGGAGACGTTCGTATTATTGGTCCTGTTTCGGCTGGTGGAAGCGGGGATGCGAAGGCCACACTCGTCGACCCGATGGCAGTCTGGATGATAGGGACACGTGAAGGATGGACGTTTATGCATCTATGTTGTATCTCCTCTCGCTCTCTCTCTCTCTGCTCTGCGAGTGAGCTGACGCGTGTCCGTGATTTGCGTGGGTCACGTCTGAATCCTTGGCAATTGCCCACCTGCCCGCCTCGTCAGGGGAGCTGCCCATGGTCGCTGCCTTGTGACGGAGTGGCATCTGGGAGCTCTTGGGAGACCGCGGTGCGCTTCCTGTTGTTGGCGATTATGGCTCCCGTCCCCTGACCCCCCGTTCCGCTCCATTGCATTAGACGTATCCTCTCGGGATAGGCCGGGAAGGCACGCATTAAAGCTGGTGAACTCTGATGAGAAGGGAGAGATGTCTGTGGTGGTTGCTTGCTTTACGAGCTGCAGCATTTCTCGTGGAGTGCTCGAGAGATTTGGTGCTTGGATGGTTCGGGCATCACTCAACTCTCGATTGACTGGGTAGTAGTGCTGTGGCTCTGGGATGGGCTTAGGATTTGACCATTCCCACCAGTTTACTCGTACATAATGCGCCGCGGTTGGTGGAAACCAAAGCTAAGGATTAGCCTTAGTCACTATTATCCCAGCCCCAGGACGATTCATGTTAGAACTTGCTGTTGCATTAATCACCAACTTTTATCATTCTTTTTACTTCTCATTGTGAATATATTCATGAAGGGTAATTGTGATATCCGCTTCACTTAATAGTCTTCTTCTTTTGAAACCGTTCCATTGTTAGCTAAAATTGGAAATCAGGTTATTCACCTGGCACGATTGGGTGGGTGCTTATACGTACTGACCGCCACACTATTACTTGGTGATCAGAAACAATTCATCTGCAGTTGTTTAATGCAAGCATAAAGAAGTAATTTGCATCGTATATGCTCCGAAGATTAAGAGTGCCTTCAGGGTTCTCGTCAGTAGTTAGGCAGTGTATTTCTATCACTCGCTCTGGCAATCCTTGATAAGGGATGTGGCGGAACATACGCGTCTGAGCTGAAAATAGTTCGGGACCTCGTCTGTGGTGCAATGGCGACGTCTTTGCTTTGGCCTTCTGTTTTTAATAATGAAGAATCACTATTTGGAATGTAAATAACAGTTCTTAGCCCTCGATATTTTTTCTCCCTTCTCAATTAGTCGGCTATTACATCCTCTATCGCTCTTGCTAATGGTTTAGCCTTCAATATTTACCAGAAGGTTACCATGAATCGCAAATTTTTGCAAGAAAAATTTGAATATTTTATTTTACTGCCCCACATAATCTTTCTCAAGTCGTCTAATACTTATCCAAACATCTTTTCCGAATTCATCTTTTCAATCTTCTAGCACCAAGATGTCATCTTAAGGCATTCTATCAACTTTCCCTAACCACTTTAACCTATTTATCTTAATTTCTGAGACTATATTCGGATGATCGTAGAGGTTCTCCAGTTCTCTGTTCTTCCGTAATTTTACACTGTTTGCTTTTGTTTTCGACCCCAAAAATCCTTTCTTTCCTTTCCTGGTACTTTCCTTTCCCACCCGTGTTGTGTTTCTTGGTCACGATCTAAAGTTCTGAACCATACATTACCTCAGGTGCTATCATTGCTCTATTATCATTTGTTTTTTGCAAGTTCTGACCGTGTTTATGTGACACAAGCACCTTCAACGAAGATCGTTAAGCCTTATTACCTGCTGCTATCCTCTCTGTTATTCCTTCTTTCAATTCACTGTTGTTTTTCACCAATACTCCCTAATCCCATAGGCGTAAATTCAGCAATTTCCTTGGGGTGGCACTATCATGGGGATAACTGGTTACGGAGGGGAGGGGGGGACAACTCGTCTGTATGTGGTTCCGTGGAATATTGGGGTGGCGACTGCCACCCCGTGCCCCCCTTCCCAATTTACGCCTATGCCTAATCCCGACACTTTTTTATATGTCTTATATTTTTTCCAGTTTAATTACAGTAGTTCTGTATGGATTATATTTATTTACTAACTCCTATCATTGTGCTCCGCACCCTCCCCCATCATTCACCCCCGTCTCT
The DNA here is from genome assembly GCA_963169105.1 of Ceriagrion tenellum. Taxonomy (NCBI): domain Eukaryota; kingdom Metazoa; phylum Arthropoda; class Insecta; order Odonata; family Coenagrionidae; genus Ceriagrion; species Ceriagrion tenellum. Next base: position 160,679,825 of record OY720635.1, read on the forward strand.
CCCCTTCTCAGGGTTCAGACTCCCTCCTTGCCCTGAACTCCCGCTCGCTGCTCGCACTTCGTGCCAAAGGCAAACATTACTCGGCGGTGATGTCGTTGCAGATTTAACCCGCGACGCGTGCATTATCAACCCGCCGCTCGCCACCGCGACCTCTGAATCTCAACCGAGAAATCTGTCGCGGGGCGACTTATCATGCGCGTCACTGCCTCGCCGCACGCCAACTCCTGCGCCGCCGATGGGCTTGAGGAACCCCTCACACTCCTCCTGCTCGTCCACTCCGTCTCGCTCATATAATGTATCTACCGTCTCCCTCGGACCCCCTGTCCTCCCCACGGTCTCATCTCCCATTGATCACCAAGGGAATCGTCTTGCTGGCGCCCTCGTGCGTGGTCCTTTAGTACCTTTTCGGCAATAAGCTGCCCTCATAAAGTCGACTGTCATTATTCTGAAAATTTCAATGCTTAGTAATTTATTCTTCATAAAATGTGTATTTTTCGATGATATATTGTAGAATCGACTCACTTTAATAATAATCAATCAAAAGTGACTTTGTTAATTCCACAAAATATTTTGATTACTCTTTACAACCGGTGTCACCCGCTAGGAAATCATCTGGTACAGTACCTGTATCTAATGATGCCCTAACCGGTAAAACCGGTTCTACGATGATATTAAAAAGATTTTGTGGAATTTACAAAGTTACTTTTAACTAATATCTTTCAACTTTCCTCTAGATCTTTTTCCACTCCCTCTCTCTTACTACTTGCGTCGAAATTTTCTGTAACTCCTATCTCCTTTCTTTTTTTCCATTATCTTTCGTCTGTTGTCCAATATTTCACAATCCTGTTAATGCTGAAGAATATATCAGTACATATGTCGTCATTTATGCGATCTTTTCTAAAAAATCCTAGTATTCTCTTTTTAGATTTTGAGCTAATTTCCTTTTCTACTTTTCTTGCATGTTTATCGTTACTCTGTTTACAAACCCAAGCTATATTTTCGATTCCGTTGAAGGCTTTATCAAATAGGATTGATCCACCTCAAACTTAAAAGTAGCTTTCATTCGATGAGAATGCGAGCGGTTTCCGTATTTCGGTAACTATTGTCCACCTATTATTAATTCGTCACCTGCTTCGCTGGCAATTTAGTACGCGGTTGTCTTTGGGATATGATCAGCGTATCAACAGTTTCATCAGTATGCGAAGATGATACATGTTATTTGGCACTCGCCTATGGCCGGATCTCTCCACCGTGCGACCTGCCACCTTCTTCTAATCACGGACTATCCTCGCTACCGTGACCATTTCTTTTGCCTTTTCACCCTACTCCCCCTCTGCCCTCAATGCGAATTCGGCTCTTCCAGCTGTCCCCTCTCTCACCCCCTACACGCTCATTCCCCGGTGCTTTCTCACGTGTTCACCACGTGATAAGTGATCCCCGCCCCGCCTAACATTCCGTCGCGAACGCTACTCTCTGTATCGCCCCACGCACAGCGGCAGCTCTCAGGACCCCCTCCTCCTCCCTTCCCTCCGTGTCTGTCTGTTTGTATGTGCAATGTGGAATATTATTTTTTTTCGCTCGAGCGAAAGCAAGCACGGGGAAACTCGCGGCTTTTCCCTCGGTTATCGCGCACGCGTAAACGTATGCAACCGCACGCCACTCGAGGGCCGTTCCAGATCGCGGTTGATACGACACAGGGAGGGGGGAAGGGGACGCTTGCCTCGCGTGGCGCCATAACGCGCTCGTGTATATGGCGCCTCTCATCTCGCGCGTACTGCCTTCCTTCCCCTTCCTCCCTGAACCAGTGCGCGAAAACCTCCCGCTTTATTCCTCTTTGTCCCTTCCCCCTTGTGGGATCCGTCCATTGCAGCCCTGTGCACCGGTGTCTTCTCCCGTGACTTACAAGCGTCACGAAGGGGGTGGCTACCACCTTATCGAGGGTCTAAACAGCCTCTCCTCTCTGCTATTTCGATTGGCCGATCTTACGGTGGTCTGTTTGATCGAACTTCGCTTTCAAGTCCCGGGAGCTTGAGCAGTGTCCCCTGGAACTCATTCAAGTTTTAGCACATCGCGTTTATTTTTTACTTTCGTGTCGCAGTTTTCCTTAAACATAGCCCGTGTAGATGGTCTGAAGAAGTAAGTGCATGAGATGCTGAAGACTGTGATGGAGGGAAGAATGCTGGGCAGGTGGGGTAAGGGAAGAAAGAATAGATATCATGGACGGGATTAGGAGAGGTCAATTTTAATTTTAGGTCTATCAATTTTAGAAACAAGAATTCTCTGGATCTCCATGCCGTCATTTATAGTTGTACTCATTACCCCATTGAAAACGTTGCGTGGAAGTTTGGTTTCATCATGATCGATCTTATAGTTTTGTGTTCTAAAGTTCTATCCATCTTTCGTGAGGTGTTTTTTCAAAGGTAAGAAGTGAATGAGTCGCACTAGAGAAGGCTTTTCTTTAAATGAATGTAGCATCAGGATATGTAATCCCCGCGAAATGAAACGTGTTTGGGTTTGTAAACGGAACCTCGGAAATTTCGTAGTTATTGAATGTAACCGACCTTGCCCGCTTGCATTTTATTTCTTGAATCGCGGCCGTGGACTGCAGACTGCTTTGCAGCCCAAAGCACCACCACCGCCCCGGAGAGGAAGAGAGGCCTTGCGAGACCTTGCGTGCCGAAGCCTATCTCGGGCCCCATTTCCAAAGCAGATTTTTGGGCCCCTCGTGGAGGAACGGGCGCGAGAGCACAAAACGGACGGTAGAGAGGTGGGGGGGCGGGAGGAACAAGGGGGAGGGCGGGGGAGGGAAGGAAGGGGGTTGGGATCATTTTATGGGACACGCCTTTGTGCTCGACCCCTCTTGCCGTTCGACGTCGAAATGGCCGGGAAGCTCCCCTGCGCGCCGTAAAAATGGAGGATAACTGTTGCCGTGGTACGCGATGGTGGTGGGCGAGTGGCGCACGGCGATACATTTCGGCTAAAATACTTCGGATGGAATGCTTTCGATGAAGATGCTATCGCACCTGAAGCGATCTGATCCCCGTTAGATATTACCTGTTGTTTCTCGCTTGAATATTATCATATTGTTGGATCTGCCTCAGTCGTAAAATGGAGTTCTCTTCTAAGTTATGCGCTGTTGTGACGCTCGGTTAAGCGAAATACGGTGGTAGAGCCAGCTGGAATTGCGATTATCCTCTATGGAATACATTATTTAAAACGGTAAAGCGAAGGCGAGTTAGGATCGGTTTATTGGAAGGCATATAAAATACTCTCATGAAAATTTTTCCGCCGGCAGAATTTTATTAAGTGATAGCGGTGCTGGAGAGGAAATCCCAATCAACGAGTTATGTTAGAAATTATGTTGAATTCGTATCCCTCAAGTTATCGAAAAAAGTGTTTTCACTCATGATATTCTTCCATAATTGGATCAAACTTTCTTCCATTTTTCATGAGATACAGTATTACTCTAAAATCATACTTCAGAGATCCAGTGCTTATATCTTTTACGACCGGAAAAATGTGTGTATAATTATAAGGGAGTCAATTTCCCTCTCTGATTGCCCTCGCTTTGGTTTTACTGTTTGTTACGCGTGGGAAACTTACTATCCGCGGGATGGTGTGTGGATTCGAACTGTTGCATGTTAATACTTAAAAATATTTTTTTTTTAATGTGCATGTCTCGTCCCTCTTGCTTTTGGAGATAAACTTGCGTGGCCTGTGTGTAATTTATGCAAAGGATTCTCTGCGTCGAATGTACGTATTCTCATATGTTTCCCATTATCTCCTTTTGCTCGGTGCAAATCTTTGCGGAGGCTCGCGCTTGAAAAATTCGAAACTGCCGCTTTAAGATCGGAATGGCGCGAATGAATTGCAGACCCGCGTTAAAGAGCTTCTTCTCATTCTTCTTCCTCTTTTTTCCGAAAGGGAGTAGGAAGGAGGAAAGGAGGGGAGGGGTAGTATGGGGTTCGCTAAAGAGTGAGCGGCGAAGGAAGAAAGAAGCATTCGACTCTTTTGTTCTCCGGTCTCGCTCGGAGGCGGGATATTACTTCCCTTAACCAGTCTTCATGATCCGGATGATAATTAAAGTGGAAGCGCACGACCTATCTTTCCCCTTTGAGGATTTGCGGAGAAGTAAATTTTCATGCTGCTGCAATGAGTGCCCCCGTGGAATGTGCTCACCTTATCTTGGCGGTCTAATAGAATGAAACTCGAGAGGCGGAGCAGCACAATTGGGTCAAAACCATGCGAAGGGTGGGCGGTTTTTTTCTGGTTTCCTCCTCCGTTGCGAGAAAAAAGCACGCGGAATATTTCTTTCATTACATTGAGTATTTTTTATTTGTGGGCCTTATATTCAAACTAGAACTATTTTCTTTGACGCAGGTTCTGCGCCAAGATCGCAATAATTTGTATTTGTAGCTACATGCTGGTTGAAAACTGAGATAAAACAACTATTGAAAAAGAGCCGACGGAAGGAAAGAAATGCAATTCATGAATATCCAAAAAGAAATAAACAAGCCTTAATTGAATGGAATCGCTGTAGTCGATTAGTAATGCAACATAAACTGTTGATCATTTTGGGTCATTCAAGTGGAAGTTATTTTCAGTTTGGGCGTAAAATTGAAAACAAGTTTCAACATTTTCTGTTTTTCTTTCAAAGGTAGTTCTATAACCTTCACTGATCCGGTGATTAATGTCACAAAAAATGTTTCCGGCGTAGAAGTAAATCCTTAGTGGTACACGACATGCGAATCGGTGCTTCAGTTCTCTTGTGCTACCGTAAATAGCCCTTTACTCTCAAGGTTTTTCGTAACAAAAGTAGTCCTGCGTTAAAATTTATCTTTCCTGGTAATTATTCATCCTCTTGAATATGTATCGCATCATTTTGGCTCGCCAAGTATTCGCAAAGGACCTTTCCATAAATGAAACTGATTACTGAATAACAGGGATCGGTTTCTCGGGAGAAAAATAGCTGAGAGCATCCCCGGTGGAATACAAGACCATCCGAATAAACACCGCAGGAGATTGGGTCTTAAGTTCAATACCGGAAGTTGGCACGTAACACTGGGAATAAGTATTTTTTTAATAAAGGTGCACGGCTGCGCCGCCGCCGTTGCGAGGACAAAAAAGTGCGAGCAGCATTCTTCCGAGAGAGAGATGCCGGGAGGCGTGGTGTGGGGGAATGAGGACGAGTGGAAATGTGTATGTATTTCGTTATTCCCCTGCCGATGGGGAGAGAGAGGATAAAAAAAAAAGACTTAAGTTTTGACAGAAGGGTGCTTGTGTGCCCGCCTTCGTGTCGAGGTGATATTCTCTCCACCAAAAAGCTCCAGGTGTAAAATTTTGAATAATTTACCAGACGAGAAGGTTTAGTCCAGGAAACTTCGGCGTGGCTGAAGGAGTCCGTGGTATGGAAGAAGGGAAAGGGAAGAGAAAGACGGAGAGGAAGGTGGAGGGGAACGGGAAGGAGGCGGGGAACGGCTGGTTAGGCGGGTGTGGGCGGTGGTTCTGGAGGCGGAGTGGGGAAAGAGTTGGGTGGATGGAGGGTTGGGAGGGGGGGGAGAGTGTTGGGTGGGTTGCTAGGCGATAATCTCCTCCGAAAGAATGCGGAAGACGAGGAGGAGATGTGGGTAAGGAGGGGAGGGGGGTGGCAGTCGGAGGAGGGTTGTTGGGGAGGATTTGGGCCGGGTGGGGTAGGAGCTGGTTAGTCTTATGAGTCGATGGATGAAGATGAGAGGGATGGGTGATGTTTCGTGTGCATGTATACCTTGCCGGAGGGTTTTGCGAGTGGGTGAAAGAGATAGACAAGCCTCTCGCCTTTCCTAGGAATTTGATTCGCTCTGCCGCAGTAGGGCACCCCCCCCCCCTACCACCATAATTCCCTCCCTAGCTTATGATTCCATCCACCCACCCCCCCTTCACGTCTTTCCAACCGGCCGCCTGCCTCCGTGCGGGCGTGCACCAACCCCGGTGGGGCTCCGCGCGACATCCCCTCAAGGCTCTTGCGGTCGCTTTTGGAATCCCCGGGGCGGTGTTTATTAGATGGAAGTTGGTTAACGGGGTGCCTACGCTATAGTGTGTACAAGTTTACGACCCGAGCACATACACGTGTGTGTCTGTGTGTGTGCACGTAGTAGGCCTTGCGTTATGCGAGCCGGCTCCGAGTTGCCGATTCTTCTCGACTCCATCCTCCTTAACCCCCTCGCGCCTGTTTCCTGAAGAGTCGGAGGGATGGCAGGATAGATAGATAGGGAGGGTGAGGGCGCGCCCGTTCCACTTATCCCGGCCGCGCATTCCCGTTCGTTTGATAGCATTACCTGCTTAAGTGTGAGTCACGCGGTTATGATGCGAAATGGCGGACGATGGTCGGGATGGGGGAGGGTGGGAGTTGGAGGGCTTATTAATCCGTTGCATGGCGAGGTGGTGACGGCGAATGTGGGTTTATGCGTCCTCGAGCTTCAAACAGTGTCCACGAGCACCTCCGCCCACGTTTTTAGCTGGGTTTTGTGTGCGTGTTAGTGGTGAGTTCGCGAGGGAGGAGGAGGCGTGAAGTGAAGGGAGGGGTGTGCGCCGAGTGGGTCGAGGTAGGTACAGACGTAGGTAGGTAACGTCGTGCCATTTTGCGACTCCTCTATCCGCATGCATCTCAAAAATGCATAAATGTGCGTCGTAGTCGCGGGACTTTAAAAAAAGAAAGAGGTTGGGAGGGGTAAAAAAAAAATCTCTGCTCGCTTCGAGGACATCGTGAAAATTCTGTTTTTGCCTCTGGAAGTGTCTTTAGGTTCTAAGATTTATGGGTCTCTCGCTGCTGGGAAACGGCTTAAAACCAAAGCCCAGACATTCGAAGCATTATTATGAAATGTTTCTTCGGCATTACCTTCTAAAAGTACTTGCATTACTTCCTCTGTGTGTTTGGAATGGAAGAGTCGATGCGGCAGTGGTATCACTGAAGCATTGCGCTTATAACCAGGTCCATTGCGCCATTCAGACGAGGAAGACAATTAGGGAAGGTTGTGGGAAATGGAGTTTGGGAGCATACGTGAGGCATGCAGTAAATCCATCACTCGAAAACGCGCAAAGGTTTGTTGTAGTGTAATGAGTGGTAAACCTTAGTGGTCTACTTTTCATTATAGCGAAAGACGAAACACCACCTTTGAGTCATGGCATTTAATCGTAACTACTCTGTGTACGATGCTGCTGAGCCATGACTTTTCTACTTGGTCCTGATGTATAGTGAAAAAAATGGCTGCCGCATTTTCCTTTAATCTTGACGTTTGGGGATGGCTCGGATATTCTACAGAGTAAATTAACTCCCGCTGATGGATGTTGGTAATCGTAATAAAATGTAATATACTTCAATTTTGTCATGCCTACATGGCCCTGTTTAAAGTACCGTACACGCTGTCATCTATTCAAATGGCCATTTGAAAAACTAATTTTCGCGCAACCATGATATAGAAATATCATAGAGCTCTTTTTTTCTCTGTCCACTATGACAATTTTAATGACTATGAAATTAATCAGAATCGAAGTGTTCTACAGAATTGATTATACAACAATGAACTTTCTCTATGTCAAACCTGCATCCGCTGAATTTATTACGCTATTATTTTAGAAACTACTTGTTTAATCTTTGTTTTGACTAAAATTCATTTTTTTCTTCATTTTACGTGGTTCTCTCATTACAGCAGTAATGTGTGATGTCCTTTGTTTATGCTTTTGCCAGGTTGATGAGATATAGCTTGTTAACTTGTATGAAAAATTCACTGTTCCACAATTTGGCTTTGTGACTTGGGGAAAATTAATTTGGATAGAACTAACGCTGATATGATAGAGGTATGTCCGTCCTGAATAATGACAAGATATCTTCATTCGCATCTATTTTCCAAGCATTGAGTGGTGTATTTTTATAACTGTTCATTTTATTTGTTATTTATTTATTTAGGGATTAAATATTCACCCCTTCACGCTCTCCCCATCATGCTTTTAAATTTCTGAACATGATTTCCGTAACCGTAGTTGGTACTTGGCACCTCAGTTTTAGGTGCGGATTATTTATTTCACCTGATGGGTCGGACGGGGTGTCCCGTCCCATCCGACAAATTGCTCGTCAATTGCTCGGCAAGCACACGATCCAAATGGTCTGTGCCCGTCCCTTTTCTTTTTCCGCGAGCGATGGCACTCGTGGGGGCTCGCTCCGTTTTTAATCCGCCGCCGCACCGCCATCATCCCATCGCGGCTCACCTGCGACGCCGCGTTGCCGCTCTTTTCCCGCGCCCCGCCTTTTCGGCCGGCGCCGCCGCTCCCGTGAAATTGGTTGCACACACCCTCGCGTTTATTTCATTAGGACCACAGAGAGAGAGAGAGAGAGGATACACGTAGTGTTTGGGTGTGGGTGCGGGAGAGAGAGAGTGAGTGCTTTTCGCGAACCGGCACCCGAGGGAGCGGCACGAGGGGAGCGAGACCGCTCCCATCGCGCTTTGTAACGTGATGCCCGGGCAAAGAGATTTTTCCGAAACCCGTCGATGGGTGTAAGTCCCCCAGGAAGCGAGTCGTGCAGCACGGCCAGGGGCGGGCGTGAGAGCCGGATCCGCGCCCAGGTGTCCACCCGTCGGCACTCCCGAGGTGCGCCCGCAACTGATTGCCCCCCCCCCCCTGGACACACACACGCCAGCCGCCCGGTGGAGAAATTGCCTCGGCCCCCCTTCAGGGCCTGCCTCGCACGGTGTGTTTTTGCACGCTGCAACTCCGACGTCCCGAGCCGGCAGTCGGCCTGCGCGCTACATCAGCCGAAGCACTCTTGGTGTGCAAGTTAGCTTGAACAAGAGTTTTTTAGTGTAAGCTCATTTAGAGCAGCACGGTGCTCGACCATTAACGTGTATGGCAAAGTTTTCAAAATTGCTTTTTTGTGGTCTAAGTCGGTGTTCGGTGCTGTGGCTCCATTTCTCTCGAATTTTTCGAGTAGTTAATAGTCCCGATCGTGAGATTTAAATCTGTATTTTTTCCTCGAGATGCAAGCGGCTGTTGACACTATCTTTTGGATTACTTGAAGGTTAGAAAACTGTTAAATGGGATTAGTCAATGTCGAAAACGGTTCTGCATGCTTTATGATGGATTTTCTGAAGATGCATATCAGTGCTCGTAGTCCCTTTCCCTTAGGCGCCGAAGATAAATTCAAGCGGTGTTAGATTATGTTAAAAGCATTAAAAGTTTTCTTTTGAAAAGGACGAGAAAACATCAAGATCTCTCTCAAGATCATCAAGATCGTCTCTGATAATTTTTCTCCATAATTGCTTTTTTATGTAGGATATTATAAATTGTATTTTTGGACTCATGAGTATTGTTTGAGTACTATTATTGGTGTGAGCCGAGAGTATGCTCCTTTTTAATCGATGATAAACTGGGTTTATTTTACGACATAGCAATTAATTCGCCGTGGTCTATCTGGTCGAACGGTCGGATGGATATTCGGCAAATGTGTCGGGTTGGATTTTGAAGAAGAGCAACTTCAATTGTCTATTAATCCTAGCTATGACCTTGAGTGTGATCTTTATTTATATCGTGGTTCTTTGTCGTCCAAGCTTTGTCTTCGAAAAATTATTTTTTTGATTTATTCATATTTATAGTAACGTTAACATATTTAACGTTTGGGGTTAGTTTGGTGGGGAGAGCGATCGGAAGCTTGTTCTCAAGGCGTATTTTTGTATATTTTTTCCACAAGTTTCCTCATTAGCCTCACTTAAGAAATACTCTTGCTGAATAGGCGGCTCAGAAATGCGATCCCTTCTGCTCTCCGAGGTTATGCCACAGGACAAGTTCTACTCCCTCAGGTGTCATGCATTTCCGTACCTGTTACGGAGTTTCTCATTTCGTCCGTAATTGTAATATTGACATACGCGAATGGTGGGTTTGGAAAGGAATTTATATGAGTGTGGGAATTCCGAAGTCGCAGTTGAGTGTCGCTTCCAATTATATGTGATCTGCGTGAAGAGTACCCTTGTTTGGTTTTCGACCCTTGTTCCTCCCTCCCACCCTCCTTTCCTCTCTTCTTCTTAAAAACGCCCCTCTGCGTGCGTGCGTAATTACGCTTGCTGTGCCTCGCTCTACTTCCCCCCCTTGCCCTCCTCCTTTCGGTGCTCACCGTGGAGAGTGTGCTGTATTCCCTCGCGTGCAGAGCGAGCGGGAGTCGCGCGTCAGTCTGTCGGCCCCTTCTCCTTCCGTCGCGCCGCGTCGTCTCCGATGTTTACGTGGGCACGCGCGCGCGCCAGATGTATCAATTATCTCTGTCGACCACTTAAGACACGCGTCTCCCGTCTTTGAAGGCACTGGGAGGGAGCAAAGGGACCGTCTCCGATCCCACCCCACAGTTCCATCATTCTTATTCCTCTGTGCTCCTCGAGAGATATCATTCCTCCATTCCCTTCCACCCCCCCGGCCGAACTCCCTTGCCCAAACACACTCGCTCGCTATTGGGAGAGCTAATGTTGGCGCCCGCCGTCTTTCGGAGCATCGTCGTCTGCGGAGGAGGAGGAAGTGCCAGTCGCGAGGAATATTAATGCTCGGGATGGAGGTAGTATATACATTTGCATGCGTACACATAATTCGCACACATGTACCCCCTCACCCCTGAACGCGCGTTCACTCGATACATCCCAGGTTGGGTTCGCGCGGAATTGGAAGTGGTGAATGCGATATGACGCGCCACGCTGGAGATTTGATACTTACGTGTGTGTTAGATGTACTTACGTACGTATGTAAATGTGAGCACATATCTCCCACGTATGCATCCGCGTGCCCGAGGGCACTGCGGCTGAGTCAACGCTTCCCCCCTAGGGGTGATTCCCGCGGTCCATAACCTTCTTGAGAGAGTCCTGCGAAGACGGCGGATGCTGTGTCTCTCCCGTCTCTCCCATACTCTTTGACTCGACGCCCATCCGGGATGTCAATCGGCGAAATTCTGGAATGCGCTCCCTCGCTCCTCCCACCCTCCCCCACTTCAGGACCCTGCACTTACTTGAATTGAGACGGCTTCACATCTCTCCACTAGTGTTTGCATCTCCCTGGAACAACTCTGCACCAGTCGAAACTTTCGTGGCCCTTCTCGGTCGCTTTGCCGCCTCCTTTTCCTCACACCACCTTCTCCGTCTCTTCCACCTCATCGTCAGGGGAGAATATCCCCTGCCCCCAACCCTCTACTCCGGGGGCAGTGCCTCCGTCTCCTCTGCGTCACAGCCCCCGAAGGGCGACCTGATTTTTGATGCCGCCGCGCGACGAAGGCGAATGTGAGTTACTTTAATGTAACCTCCTCTTTCATTTAACGATTTAAAGGTTAGCCATTGTATTGTTGCAAGTTGAACGTTTAAATTACTTGGGTAGTACGCATGAAGAAAATGGACGTAGTAGCAAAGACATATTGATATTGAACAAAATTTTACTATTCTGGAGCAGCAGCTCCGTGAGAACAAAATACAAATTTTCAATGAACTCTCTCATGAGAATTACAAAGATATTTTCTCATAGAATAAATACAACATACGCACAGCAATGAATAAAAATGCAAACAAATACACAATCTCCGTGAGATCAGAATACAAATTGTCAATGAACTCTCTATTGAGTATTACAAAGTTAATTTCTCATAGTTTACGTACAAAATACGTTACGGAGACATACGGAGGATGTTGAAGATAGAAAGGAAGTGGACTATCATTATTGTCTTGTATGACTTCAAGAATGACAAATTTTCTGTCGTCATTAACGGGTTGGCATAAGCTGGAGTAGTGCTGGCTCTGGATATTAGTGGGCTCTTCTCCATGCTCTTTCGGATGTATTTAAGTATGAAGCGAGTTCTTTTTGTTAGCGGAGCCGGAATGTTATTTTCGCAGCATTTGATTTGCAGCTTGGAATATGGTTCCTTAAATAGTGTTGTAAAATATGTCAAAATATTTGATGCGATTTACGTGCGCTGTCGTCGTGCTGTCGTCCTTCATCTCATAAAAGCGACTCGGCGGAACTTCCGCTCGATGATTAGCCTCCTCAGTTCGCTCGTGTGCGCTCCCGAATGGCTACTCTCTGCTGGGGTGCATTACACTACCATGCCAATGGCCATCTCTCTCGTATGGAGGCCTCATTTTTACGCCACTACTCGCCGCGGTGTAGTAAGTGTCGAATTGTCATCATCTCGACGATTTTTCCGTGAATAATTCGTGACTAGGTCTCCAGATATCATCGACGTTGTTTCCAGATTACTGCTTTGCTACAGATCTCGTTCAACAAAATGCGGTGACCATAATCCATGATCGTCTCATGCAATGTTATGATTTTAATTTATTTCACTTCCTCGCCTTAGGTCATTAAATGAAATTGAATTTTTCATTCCCTTACATTTTTTTCATTGAGGTTTTTCCTGCATAAAGTTACCTTTGGTTATTGTTACCGACCATTTCGCGTTGTGTACGAAGCGGCGAGGATTTCTGCCGCAGCATTGAATTTTCCAGCCATTTCCAGTTTTACAGCTATTTCTGGGTGTCCAAATTAATACCTCGAATGGTTTTCACTTCATCGTGAAATTGCAATCAAGTGATTCAACGACGTACGGAGCACGAATGATATTTGTTAAGTGTGAAGCGGAGATGAAACGGCGTGGTTGTAATTGCATTTATAATAAGGTTGCTTTTTTCAACCTAAAGCTGATTCACAAGAGTTTTGTGTGGTTCTTGACGTTTGAAGCCAGGTATTTATTGCCTCACTTGCATTGTGTGAAGTAGACTGTCGCATTCCCACCACGATGCTTACTCTTCTCACGGAAGTGGATTGAACCTTTTAGCCCAGATGAATGTGCATATGTGAGCACCCAAGCATTATTAACGATTGTCTCGGGGATGAATTGCTCTTATTTTGCATTCGTCTAGATAGTGCACCCCGCTCTATGCGTCGTTTACTATTCGGCTTTCGTGGCTCCCCCTGACGAACAGTGGGAGAAATGGCTGCTTTAGTGAATGGGCATTAATGCGAGCTGTTTTTATTTTCGTGTATGTGGCGTAATTTAACGTTGGGTTTGTGTACCCTGGGGCAACACTTTTGCGCATGGAAAGTGATGTAATTAACATTCAGCATACTGAATACGAAGAACCAGAGTCAGATATTGATCCACTGGGCAAATAATTTTTGGAATCTAGGGCTGATAAAATGAAGGTTGGCATTTGGCTAGTTAACGTTGGTAAGAAGTGTTTATCGTCCCCAAAGTTGTGAAGTAGGCTAATGGATCAGGCATTCCTACCGATGTGACGTTTCGTAGTGTCTTGTGTATGCACGGAAGCAAATTGCGTTTTAGGTGCGTGGAGGGATTTATGGCGGAGCCACGGACTTGAAAGACATCCATTCAAAATTTTGCGATCGCGCAGTGGGAAGTGATCGATTTATCATTCGACTTCTCGAAGGAAAATGCTCTTTGCAAAATTCGTCCGAGTCGCGTGCAGGCAGAGATGTCCATCGATTCGCTCGTGAGTCTTCCAGCCGGACTGGACGCCCTTGCGCCTCATCAACGCCTTGTTTCCCCCCCTTTCTCTTTCCCGAATCGTTTTTTCTGCCAACCCTCCTTGCCACCCCCGGAGGGGGAGAAGGGGTTGCTGGGGAGTGGGGAAGAGGCTTTGGGAGCACCACCCACGGATCGGGTTCTTTCTCGAGGGCGGGATTTCTATCAGCCAAGGGCATTTACGAAATTGCTAAATTGGCTGATGCATGCCTAACGGATTTTATACCTGTCATAATTGTTGCGGTGTCCCGGATAGAATGTGTGTTAGAGAAAAGGCGGGGGGGCTCTTGTTCTATTGCTCTCTCCTCCCTTCTTCCTTGTTCTCCTTCTCGTGCATAGCGCTTTGGATTTCGTCAGTTTGCTGTTCCTCACCCCTTTCCTCTTCTCTTGCTTCGGGCGGCTCTTTAAGGAGGAGAGGCGCGGGTGGGCGGGGGTTCTCTGGTTTGCATTTTTGCCCGGGGCGTTCAAAATGCCCCCGGCCCTCCGCCTTTCGTCGGTTCCTGGTTCCTCTCCTCCGTTTCCTCCGTCCTGGCTTCCGTGTCGCCCCCATTTCTCCCTTTCCAACCTCCTCTCCGTCCTTTCCAGCGCTGAATTATTCTCTTTTCGGACGAGAACGGAGGGCTGCGCCGTGAGGAAGGGGTCGAGGAATCTGAGCACCGACTCCCATCTTCTCTTTCTGCGGGAACCGCCCTCCCAACCCGCCTCCGAGCACACTTCCCCCCTCTGCCACGCAAACCCCTCCTCTATTGCCACCGCCTCCTCTATTGCGCCCGCCATTTCTTTTCCTCCGATGTATTTCATCTCGCCATCTCCGTCCACAAACACCCTCCCGCACCCACATCCATCTCCCGCACATTTCATGGCTCCTTCCACCGTACCGCTCCCCCTTCCCTGTCGGGGTGCATGCAGGCGCCTGCGCACGGACACACACTCATACCGACACCATGCATGGCATATGTGCGTGTATGTTTATTTATTATTCACTCTGCAGTCGTGGACTTGTCCTCTCTTCCCGTTTCCCACCTTCCATCCATGGATGGACCACAACCGACGCACAACGCCATCCACACCCTCGTTGCCATTTCGCGTTCACTGCGGGAACTAAATACGCCGCGCTCCCACTCGGAAGTATTTATCGCTGTCTCTCCTTTTGATGATCGACAGAAATGGCCCAGTGAATATTCAATTACTGATGATTATAGCGATCACTTAAGGTAGTCCGAGCGAGATAGTTCCCTTGTCATATTAGAGACCATATTCGAGTTATACGTTTTAATTTCGCCAGCTGTAGGACACATCAATAAAATATTACATTATTAATGGTGCAATAATATAGTTTTATATGACAGAAATAGTTAGTCATTAAATGAAAATATCTAAAAAAAAGTCTTTAATTTGACTCATTTTTTCCGCGCGGTGCGTTTGAAACTCCTTCAAAACAGAAGATTTTTTGTGATACCCAAGAACCTACTGCGGTGACAATATAATTAATTTTCAAAAATAGTTGAAAAAACATACAAACAACACGATGTTTGTTTTTGACGACATCTAAGTGTTATAAATACCTCATTTTGTAAATAATGTCCTTATGGAGTGCATACACGTACCATTTCCCATGTAAAAAGGGCTGGTATATTTTGGCAAATATCTCCGAAAGTAATGCGGTAAGGAGTTGAATTTTTGCTGTAATTAGAAGGGTGATATATTTTTCTTTAAAGTGAGACCAAATTCATTGATTTCTAAGTAAAATGATAATTCGCTCAAACTACCTTAAGGTATTAAAGCGTATGTTTTGCACTCTGTGTGGGAAGTGATTCTTGATGTATCATTTCTCGGAAGACTCCTGCGATTAATGATCAATGAAATAGTTAATTAATTAAATCGTTAGCTGGAGATTCAATTTCAGACAAAATTGGAAGGTTAGTCTCAAAGGTATAAATTTTAAAACATGTTTCATTAAAGGAATACCCGTTCATTAAACTAGTTCAATTTATTTACATTTGTTCCGTTTCGCTAGATTTGAGGGACATTGTTGCACGTTGTAAACATTCCATAATTAGCCAATTATCCATGGGAAACATCTATCTTAGTCGCTAAGAAAAAACGTTTTATTCTTGTAAGGTATTTCACTCTTTCTTACAGAGAAGCGTGAAGACGTGCTATTCAGTTGTTATTGTCATATTTAAAGTATTAAATGCCATCGAGCTCATGGTCTTGAATGCTAATAATGATAACTGGTAAATTTGTGATTCCACGTATCTTTACAGGTATGTTGAATCACAAAGTTACCTTTTCTGATATGTGGAATCGCTATGCTATCGGTTATCGTTATTAAGTTTACAAATCCCAACAAGTTACTCCTGAAATCACCAATTGTTTTCTTGAATGTTGCTAAAGATTTTTATATGCATCAAATATTTTCATATGCTACCATAATGCTTGATATACATGCTGGTCCAGCGGAAGTGCTTTCTCCTCTATCTTACTCTTTTTACTGATGCGAAAACACTCTCTTCATACTTATGAGTCCATAGATCACTTAAACTCATTATACTGATTGTATGTTGCTAAAAAGTAACTATATGTATGGTGACGGGGTTACTGGATAACTGCGCCACTATCTAATCGAGGACTCTTTTAGTCATCGTCACGTTTATTAACCTTTTAAGCGACACAATACGCAGTGACAAAATCCGTATTCGACATTCAGGTAGAGAGTGGAATTCAAGCAATTAATGCTCTTGATGGCAAGCGTCAACCCCGCCAAGGTTCCGAACTTAGCCCGGACAATCGGAGGCGGGAGAAATGGTATCCCGCAACTGTTTCAATTCTCCTTATCGTGATGGTCGCTGTCGAATACATCCAGCGGCGCCTCCTATGCTGAGCTTCGAAGTATTCGCCGCGGGTCCATCCTCCACCCTTCCAAGGTCCGTCTTCATTTCCGCCACTGCCGTTGCCTTTCAACGCCGTCCTTATCTCTACACGCCGTCTCTCTCTGTCTTAATACTGTCTCATTCACCCCTTCCGACTCCTGCAGCATCAGCTCCCGTCGACTCCACCACTACAACGTGTGACATTTGGATTTTTTTTGTCAGCCTAATAACTGTCGTTAGAAATTAGCAGGTAGGCCAAGTATTTTATGAATGAAATAATTCAGAATATCGGAAACATTGGTGACTAACTAATAATTAATTTTTTCCCCAGAATATGGAGGTCCAATCATTGAATTTTGGAGATAGGTATCTTGTATAACATTTTCTAATAGCGTGCTTATGGATACTTATTTTTCCTGACAGCAGAGAATACTACAATAGATTTTGCGTAATAGTCACGCCGCCTAACTTTCCTGCCATCGTTTTGTCCTGCTACTTACTTATTCAACTGTGTTCACGTCGTTACCGCATGGTCATACAGAACAGTATTGATAATCAACAACAGACGTATAACTGAGGATACTCCGTCGAGCAGCCAAATTGACGTACTCAACCTTATCTCAATGATAAGAATATTCGCTTTGAGGGTCGTGAGAAAACATTGAAAACTCGTGTCTCTTGCAGTGCTCGCAGAATACGCGAATACTCGAGGCAAGTTGCGTTTTAGAGAGGAATTACAATGCATCTATGCATTTCGTTTGTTTTTCCCGTGGAGTCGCGGGTGAGGCTGCGGTAAAATGTGATAATGGCAGTTTGGAGGAGCGGGGAAAAAAGCGGCAGAACGGGCCACTCCCGCGCCACGGATAAAAACTTTGTAATGAAAATTTATCAGCGGGGCATAAAAGGAGACTGTATTAATACAAACTTCGATGCGGGCGCCGGAAAATTCGTTCGTCCATTTTATCCCCCTCGCCGCCTCTTCTCCCTCCCCTCCACCGTTAGAGTGTTTTTCCAACCCCCCCTCTCCATTCCCCCCCCCACCGGAGCCACCCCTTGTGGAAAGCGAGGAAGAGAATGCCGTGGAAAGGGTGGGTGCGGGGAAGGAGTGGGTAGGCTGGAGGGGCGAGAGTGTACTAAAGGTGGGTTAACCTCGATTCCATGCACAAAAGCGCGGGGATTATAATTTACCTCCTGCCGGCCCTCCTCTCCACCCTCCCCGCGTTGTGCGGCCTCCTCCTCCCACCGAGAAAAGAAAGAACCCGGCATCCACTATAACGTCTCCCTTAGGACTTGCTCTTCCTGGCCCATTCTTATTTTCTCGGTCTCGCCTCCCCTTTATCTCTCTCCCTCTCTCTCTTTCGATCTTCTTTCCTCTCTTAAGTCGTCCTCTTCTCCTTCGTCTTGTTATTATCTACGTCCGCTCCTCCTTACTTCTGTTATCGTCGCTTATTCCTTACTTTGATTTATACGTTATTGCCGTTGATTCGCAGTAATTCGACGTCCGCCCTCTTCATATGATTGTTAGCTGTGAGGTAGTAGTATCGTCAACTACCAGTTCCGGAGTTTTTGTTATTCGTTTCTAACATTTTTTTATTTTATACGCGACAGGTCCAGTATTTTTTTTCGCTTCACAATCTGATCATACAGCCGGGCATAATGTATGTCAACCTCATCACGCTACATGTTGTTGTCCATGTAGGTATTTGGCCGCCTTTTTCTAATGTACTGAATATGAAATTGGATGGAGTAATGATGTTGTTCTTACAAGAAATATCCTTCCCTCCTAATGTCCTTGTAAACCTCATCGTGCTTTGTCTTTTCCTTACATTCTTTGCGTTAATGTTATTATATATTATATAATTAAATTCTTTAAACTAAAAGAATATTATAAATTATCAATTATATAAATACATATTATATAATTTAATTATTATATATTATATAGAACTATATAATTGCATTCAGTAATAAATTCATGCTGGAAATAATTTATATTTAATGGAATGACCTTTCTAGCGAAACCGAAAATTCTTAATTGACTTCTCTAAAACCTTTTCTAGTATGCTTTTATAATGAACGCCATATTCCTGGAACATGCAGGTAGTTCTAAACGTTTATTAGGTTAAAGAGAGTTGTCTCTCTCCTATTGGTCAATATCATAAAAGAAATCCGAATATGATTATTCGCGCCACGCTGTAATAACGATTAGGAAGAACGTAGGTACAAAATAACCTACATCATTGGAGCTTTAGTGTAGTGACAGTGAACAACTTGTTTTTATAGCATTTTGGAAGAATAACCTTGTTATGATACGCCTGTGTATCATTTGAGAAATGGTTCTCATAAAGTATGCAATAGCTCTATTTTTATGACCTAGCGTAATCATTAAGTTGCATTTTCTGAGGATATCAATTAGCTAGTGTGGCATTATTCCTATTGTTTTTGGCAGGTATTCGACTAATTAGTAAAGTGTTGTTAATTTTTATTTACTAATGAGCAATCGCTAAAAAAATGTTAGAATGTTCGTCTAAAAATGTTAGAATTATGCTCAATTTCCCCATTAGCTGGATTAATGAAGTTCGATGTGGCCTTTATTACTATGGAGGGTCGAATCTCCTCGTCTTCTCTAACTTCAGTGCCATAGGGCCTAATTAGGTTACATTTTGCCGCTAATGATAAACAGAAAACTCCCATTTGAGAACAGATTTACCAGGTGTTCTGAAACAGCAATTGCTAGTTATTGTAGAGCTGAAGAGTTTGGCCAACTTTGCTGCCACTTCTAGTGAGCATAAAGTCATCTGCACGCGGTGTGATGCAGTCCTTCGAATCTCCAAGAGTGCTTTTATGAAAGAGAAAATTCTTTAAAGAGCTCGAGTGGCTCCTTCAGACCCCATACCGTCTCGGCCATAGCAGTAGGTTCGGAGTTTAGAATTGCGTTGCCCGCAGAAACAACTTCGCGAGAGTTTATCAAATGATCTTTCTTGCGGAGTCATCCCACCAAAGTCGTGCTCTTTGTTCCCCCCTGCGAACGGAGTCTTGGGACGGTGCAAGTCGGAATAAAATCTCTGCTTTATTTGTCCGCAGTTTCAGCGCAGGGAACTTCATTTCGTGCAATAAACGAGTTAGAAAAAGGCATTTTACCTTGGGCCGTTAGAGAGGGAGCGTTACGCCCTCACGAGGACCTCAAGTTGTATTCATACGCGCCGGTGGTATTCGGGCTGTTCTCTTCACGCGCGCCACCCCACCCCGTTGCATCCGTTTGGCTCCTGCCCCGGCGAAATTCCCCGACGCGTCTGAGCGGGAGGGGCCGTTTCTTCCTCTGCTTTCTCCTCGTCGGCCCTTATCTTCGTCGACCACTCTCGTTTACCACCACCCTCTTCATGCCGCCTCCTCCCTCTCTTTCTCTCCCTTGCCACTTTCCTCCACTTATCTCCACTCTCTCTTCCCTCTTTGCTCTCTTTTTTGCCTGTTCCTCTCTTCGCCGTCCTTCTCTCTTCCTCGCTCTCTCCCTTGCGTTGTAATCTTCGTCCGTGCCTCCCTGCCCCCGACTCTCAGCCCCCCCCCCCCCACACGCCGAGCGAGGGTGTCCTCCATTAGCCCTTCCCCCCCCCCTCCACCTCCCAGTCATCCTCGCTCGCCCCCTTCTCTCTCCCTCGGGGCATCTCAAGTACACGAGTAACTTTCCTCCTTTCGTTGCCGCCCCTTGCTCGTTGCCCCTCCCTCCTCCGACCGACCCGCCCCCTTTACTACCCTCCCCCGTCTCCTGCTCTTTCAACTTCCTTCCCTTCTCCACCGCTCTGTCCTCCACTGCTCTGGAGAGAGGATTTGCGTGGAGAGTTGGGGAAATAAATAGGGGAGAGGGATTGGATTTCCACCCGTCCGCTCTCGGGTTCGATTCTGCCTTTGCAGTGTCATGTGCTCCCTTCCCCTGGACCTCGTTTCACACCGCACCCACTGTCCATCTCTCCCTCATTTGGTGGTCCTAACAATGACGCTTCGGCAGCCCTGCAGCCGGAACTCTTTCTCTTTTGCGTGCGGAGACGAGGCAGTCAGTCAGTCTGGTGTGGCTCCTCGGGCCTTTTTCACCGGAAACCGGACGGCAGCCGATGCGAGGTCTCCATCGTCTCACTCCCGCGTGTTCGTGACAAGTGGCCGTGATGCTCGCATATTAATGGAAATGCGCCGCTGTATCCGTTATAATACTATGCCAAGCCCGTGGATACGACCACATTTTGAAATATCGTTGTGCATATTAGCATTGGCTACTCTACTTTATATATTGTTTTACTCGGGGAGATTCATTGGAGCGATCTGACCCAGGATGATGATTACATCTCATAGTGATTCTAGGTTTCCATTGGGAGTTTTATTTTCAAATTTTGACGGGAATCATGTGTTTATCCTACATCTCTTCCAGCTCTTGTAAGTCTCTCATTATATTAAATCTCTTTTCCAAGCCCTGCTAAGGATGGATTGGCCCAAAATTAGGCAGATTTTGATTTCGTCACTAGCCTTACCCCTCGGTGAATTTCATCTAAGTGTATTGTATGGACATTCTTAGGCCTCTCCATCGTTTCACCAAAGGTGTCCTGAGGCCAGGCCGCGAGTTTTACAAAAGAATAGATTTCCAAATCTGAAAATAAACACTTGTACAAATTTCCACTCTTTTATTTTTGTCACCGACCATGGTTTTAGCACATTATGCCATTACTCCAAATATCTCTGCCTTTTATACATTTACAAAGTGGGGTGGGGGAAGAGAAGGGAAAAGGGGGGATTTGTAAACGAGGATATCAAGTGACGAAAAGAATAGATAGCAGATTCTTGTCTTCCGTCGTAAATACACGTCACGACCAAGATCGTTGAGGTACAATTTTGTATTCATCGGAGCGAATATTTAGTAAGGCGAATTCAGTGAGTTGTTCCCCGTTTTTACGTTCCCCGTCGTTTCTGTGTGTGCACATACTCTGTAATTCGCTTGCAAATTTCCAAGGTCTACGCCTCCGCCACAATCACCGCCTCACCCTATGAAGTCATCCATGCCTCCCCTCCGACCGAGCAGTGTCACGCATATGCACTCGCTTGCTCGGCCACTCTGCGAATGGCGCGCGTGCGGAAGTTTTTTGTTCCTTCGGAAGAAGACGCGAGACGTATCCACAGCGGGAAGAAATGAGGTGAAGTGTCCTCGAGGGAAGGACGAGGGTGAGCCCCCCGAGATGCTTGGAGAACGGAGCGGGGGGAAGGAGGAATGAGGAAGGGTTGGGAGGATCTGTTGGGGAGGGCGGGACGGGGCGAGGATGGGCGCCCCTACGGAGTGAGAGACGCCCGGGGCGCGTTTAGCGAATTCGCGCACGGATGGGAAGAGGAAAAAAAACACGCGGTGGAGAGAGCGGAAGTTTATTTTATGAGAATAATGGCGAATGAAGCTACCGATAGAATGGAGGACAATGTGTAAAAAAAATTATAATGGACAGGAAGCGGAGAATGGGAGGTGAGAGCGGGAGGTGGTGGGAGGAAGAGAGGCTGTTGAGGTGTATTTCTGTGTGCGCTTCTTCCTGCGCGGGTAGGCGAAGGGTGGGGGAGGGGGAAGAGGGGGAGCATTCCGGGCAGGGGGGTAGTGGCAGATGGGGTCCCGTTTGCGTCTTTTTATTTCTCTCCCTCCGCCCCGCCGTTTCGGATGTTATTTTAAGGACGTGAGCGATGGGGTCGGGAGGGAAAGGTGTTACTGCTCTTTCGTCGTTATTATTATTTTTTTAATGGAGTCCACGTTCATCAAAGAGCGCTCCTTTTCCGCGGAGGTGTGTGTTTCTCTCTTTCTCCCTTCCAACTCTCCTCTCACACCTACATACCATTCCGCCCCTCCCCTGTAGGTGTCGCATACCCTGAGCACCCTTCCCCCCGTTAACCTGGTCTATCCACCCTTGCCGTTCTCCCTCGTTCTCCTCTCTCCACTTCCCTCCTGCATCTTTTCACTTCGTCCCCACCGCAGGAAAAATACCCCCGGAGGAAGAAGCTTCGATCCGTGGTCTCCTGAATGAAAAGCAGTAATGAAAAGCACGGGAGTGGGGCGGAGGGGGGCTGGCGTCATCACATCTCTCTTGCCCCAGCGCCTCACCCTTGAACGACGCACGCTCTCGCCACCGCGGGAGAATAGTGTAGCATGGGACTCACGGGTGCGCGTCGGTCGCCGTGCAAAATGATGCGCTGCGAAGGACTACTGCGTCTCCACGTCCGTCACCTCTCTCATGCACGTAACAAACGCCGTGGCACGTGTCCATTCTGACGCCTGACTGTATGAAGTATTTTTAAGCCCACCAGGACACAGTCCGGCGTGCAAAAGCGACACCTCTGCGCTCACCTCCCTCGCGGCTAGTTATCAGCGCTCCCCACGTACGTACGGCTGGAACTATCGCCGTTAAAGTAATATTTACCGTTTTTGATGACCCTTAGTCGACCTATCCACGCCTTTTCACGTCGCCCCCTCTAGCGATACATTGCGATCATTCCCTGCCCGTTGCGCTCCTCTCCAACTCCATTTCCATTGCAGTTTTTTCTCGGATTCGGAGCTCATCGCCCTTTGTTTCGAGTCCCTGTGGCAGTGAATAATTTTTTCACCGTTGAAACTATAGTATCTCCGGACAAAATATAGAGGAAGCTAGAATGTTTTTCATCCCGTTTTTTAGTATAAAACTATTGATTCTAAGTGAGGGAAGTATCTCCCGAGTGGTGGAAATTGAGGTCTCCTTTATCGCCACCAATGAATAGAGAGTATCTAAGCGTAGAAGATTATGCTTTAAATATGAATGTTGTTTCTTATCTTTAAAACGCACGTTTCTGCGGTGAGAAGAGTAAGTTAAACGTAGAAATACATTGGGTGAGTTTATGGCCAATTGGGCAGTTCCCACGTTAATGTGTTCTTCCATGTCCGCGTTTTCTCTTTAAATAATCCTCTAACATCGAGTAAAACATTGTAAAAGTTTTAGTCAACCACTTTACTCTCTCAATATATCAGTGGCTTGGCTGTTCCGTTTTTAAATGCCGTATTTCAGGGATCACTACAGTCTGCTATCTATTATATATTCCATCATATCGATTGACTGCGAGAGATTTGTTACCTATTATCGTTTGACATAACGTGTTTAGCGGTGGTTTTTTGTTTTGTTCGAAAATGAGACTGGAGATCATCTTTCTAAATACATCAACCGAGCAAGGGACCACTACCCTAGATTATGCTGTGGTTTTAGCAAGCCAATGATAAGCTACGGTACTTAAGTTGATCGTACGTTTTTTACGTTCATATCCTCATTGTGCTTTCTTGGCTTGAGCTAATGGTTTACCAAATTTGTATTGAGTCCAACCTGCGAAAAAGTCTTTGTCATCAAGGCGAGTGAATACGAAATAGATAAATACCTCTCTTAAACACCATCTCTCCACCCCAACATTCTCGACCGCTCATCCCAACGCCGAACCGTGCGGCTCGTAATAGCTCCTCTATCCCTTCATCACCATCGCAACCCCCTTTACTGTGGCCTTGCAAAAACCTTTGGAACATAGTTCGAGCCGGTGCGGGCCTTAATGCAGTCATGGGGGTCGCCATGACGTTCGTTGGCCAGACCGCGGGATTATATCATTATTATTATCATCATCGTTCGCGTTATCGTCGCTGTCTCCTCTTCTTTTTTTTTTTTGCTCCGAGGCCTTTTCAAAGGTCCCGGGATCGGCCTCTACGCTCACTTTCCTGCTTCGCTCTACAGGCTTCTTTTTGCTCGTTGGCGTCGCTTTGGGGTGGGCCGAGCCGGGATAACGCGGAGCGCATTTGCTCCCTTGAATGTTTCATTTATCACCTGGGTTTTTGCTCTCCATTTCCAATTATTTCGTTTCGGGCATATTTTGCGAAATCGCTGTGTGAATGCCGCTTTCTTTAATGAGTTGGGTGCTTTGTCGCTTGTTCAGAAAGTGCTTAGCGATTCCCTTTTGTCCTTTGCTATCCGTCTCCCTCTCCCCCCCCGTACAAACTCTCTCTCTGTTGTTGTCATGATGGCGTTTAAATTTATGCCCTCTTTCGAAACTCATGTTTGTTTATGTCAGACAGTTTGCGTGGTGTATGAAATTGAGCCAAGTGCATTCCGTAGTTCCATGATGAGGTTAAGTCTGTATTTCCCCGAAGGTTTCTCTGCTATGCGTGTCAGAATTAGTATTTGTTATATTACTGTAATGTTTGGTGCGTCTTACTCGAGATCTTTACTTTGAATAAGAGTTTTACTATTCAACCTCAATGGATGAAAGGATAATTTAATATTATGTCGCCCTAAATCGCTTGATCTAGCTTTACGTATTGGCAACGTATTGGCATGAAAATCGGCTATTCCGGGGATACTTTCGCATTGTATGTTTCATTAATAGTCAAATTGCTATAATCTACCAAGTGACTTATCTAATTCTACTCACAATTACCTTTAGTGGCTCATGTCCTTATAGTAATTCTTGTCTTTGTGTACGTTCATTGAAAATTAAAATGTAATTTTACGGGTTGTAAAAGACGTTTATTCTCAAGATATGTGAATTAAGTGGGTGTATTCTGTTAGCGGCTTATGTTCCAAATATATGTATGAGGAGTGCTGATCTCATAGCTGACCCTTCGTTAAAAAAGCCTTGGCATAAATTTTCCCCTGACTCTCTGGTCTTTTACTTAATTACTTTGACAGCTGCGAATTGATAGGCACTCTTTTATTCCCGGGAATTCTGTGTTCTTTTCTCCTCATGTTCCGGGAAAAGGCGAAAAGGTCTATGCACCAGAGGGAAAACGACCCTCGATCGAATCGATTTTTCCTCTGTACGAATAGACAAATGAATGAATGCATGAGTGAGAAGCTTAATTATTTCTCACTAAAATTCCCGGGCTTGTGTACTGCTCTCCCGCGGCCCTGCAACATACGCAGCCGACTCGAATGACTCATGGATGTGTTGAAGAGCAAAGGAAAGGTGATGTTAGAAGTTATGCATCACGAAACGTTTAGAAGAATGCCATATTACAAATGTATTTATCATTTTTATTAAAAGGTATCACTAGAATTAGAAGACTATATTTCCAAAACAAAAATTTGATTGGTGATAGAGGGGAGTGAATGAAGGAGCGAGGGCGCAAAGCCAGGAAAAAGAATATACGAGGAATATTGAAACCAAATATTGCAAGACGCCAAGAAGGCCTGAAAAGTGTGGTTGCCTTGGAGAAATTTCATAAGGAGGAAACAGCAGACTTAAAAACGGATTAGTTCTTCCCTGTGAGCAACTTGTCAGCTACTTTCGGGATATGAATTAAGTAGAGGAGTGGTTACAAACGATTGGAGGCCCAACAAGAAAGCTTCTATTTGAGTCGAAAAATTCAGGTGAGTATGAATGTATTCATCGAAGCTGTGTGACAAGGAGAATATGACTATTACTTAAATTGTGAATGAATACAATGCGATTATGTGACGCATCCATTCCACATTTATTTAAAGCGATATAGAAAGAACGCCCTGAGATAATGTGAGGGACAAAACTGTATGAATTATTTTTATGATTATTACCTTACCTCCTTGGCCATTGAAACCTCAGCAGGTTATTGGCCTCACCAACAATTCCTCTCCATTCTGCTCTATCTTCTGCTCTTTGAAGTGTAGCCCCAAGTCTATCTATGTTCTTTTCAACTTGGTCCTTCCACATCATTCTTGGTCTACCAGGTTGTCTTCTGCCTTCAGGGTTTCTCAGGTATAAAGTCTTGATTTTTGCAGTTTCCTCTTTTCTCCGCACATGTTCTGCCCATCTTAATCTTAATCTTTGGCTCTTAACCATTGCCACTATATCTGGGTTTGTATAAGTGTCTCTATACTCTCTGATCTTCCTAATTTGCCATCCATCTTAATCTTGAACTGGGCCAAAGATTTTCCTCGATATTTTATTTTCACAAGCAATTAGCTTTTTCTCAGTCTTTGGTTAATGCCCATGTTTCCGATCCAAATAGCAGTACTGGGATGATTATTGAATGATAAATATGTATCTTGTTTTTTTATGATTATACTGATTAAATTTCAAAGGATATTAGGGAGTTGAAACCATGTGTATTGTATAATTGTTATAAAATGTATTCGTATGTTACGTATTTGCATTTTCGTTATTTTTGGATAATTTATGAAGCGGTGTGGCTGAGGTATTTGGCCAATAGTTGTGAAAGAAGAGCGAATTGAGAGGTTAAGAAATATCGATGAGCATAAAAAAAGGAGTTTAGAAATTTGGGCGACCTCAAGGTAGACATGAAGCATGAAAAGCTTTTGAGAAATCCAATATAAGGACAATAGTTTTGTCAGGGAAATTAGGGATAATCCAGAATTAAGCTGGGGCCTATCCGAAAACCATTATTGGATTGGTGGAACTCCTAATGAATGAACTTGATTTCTCTCGTGGTACGATATTTTGGTCTCCTTAAATAATGGAATGACAGGAACGCCGTAAATATTGCCGTCCGCAATTTAACAACCTGAGGAATTTGGGTATGTCATGTACTCTAGTAACCCAAGATCAGTTGCAACATGTCGGCCCAGGAGTCGTTAGTAGGAGTAATGGATATATTTATGCATGTTTTAAATTTCGTAAATTATGAGGCAATTACAGTAATATGCGTCTTCCACCGATTTCTTGGGATCCAGGGCAAGATTTGCGACCCGGCAGTATGTTTTTCTGCATTTGCGAAAGTTCACGATGGATTGATGTAGGGTCGGAGGAAATTTGCACCTTCGCTGTACTGCAGGTTGACTGAACTTTTATCTTCGGCGAAGTTCAAAGAAGAACCGTTCCAATTATAAATCACGGGGTTTTCTGTTCCCACAGTGGATGCGCTAACACGAGGTTGAGCCTCCGTTATAAATCACCCCTCACCCTGCCACGTACCGCGTACTTTAATCGATGAAGAGCTATCTGCCGTGGAACGTCTACCCGGGGCACTTTGCTCTTGCAAATCAGGCTGCATCTCTCGTTTGTTGCAGTTAGATTGAAGTTCTTCCCTTTCATACTACCTGCATTGAATTACATTTCGAAACCTAAGGTAGCGAGATTTTCCAGGGAAAAAGAAGCATTACCTAACTAGAGAAGAAGGCAGCGATGTAGTATAACATATGGGACGTTTTAATTCGTCACCCAATATTTAGTGGTGACATTTTAGACTGGAAGAATGAGTGCATGAGGAAAGGAGGAGTTTGTTAAAGAGAAGAGTTCGTGTGAATGGGTCCGTAAGTGGGGGTGCTGAAAAAACAATGCATGAGTTGACACTGTTGCGTTATGTGGCTGTGAATCGTGAGGAAGAGGGCGCGGATGTGAGGTATTGTTCGGTTGACATTAAGTGAGGCTGTTTTAAAAGCGCTTGATCGGAACCGTGAGAGGAAGAAAGTTGCTGCTTTTTTACTAAATGCTCTTTTTCCGAGGGCATTGAGATTGCGTTGGGGTCAGGATCGCGTCATCCCCTCGACGCAACGCTTTTCGCGACCCTCGAATGCGTCGTCGCAGGATTTTTGCGCGAGAGCGAGAGGGCCGACAGTTGACCGCCACCTCGGACTCCCACGGTTTGACGTGTCCGGACTCCATCCATCGCCGCTGCTCACCCCCCCCCCCTCTCCCTTCCCATTCATGTAACTTCCCCACTCTCTCCTCGGGTCAATCTGCAAGCTGATCACGTCCTCGGCCGGAGTTTGCTTGTACAAGCGAGTTTGCTTGTACAAGCGAGTTTGCTTATAAGCGAGCCCGCGACGTTACCCTGCGTCACGCGACAAGGAGCCACCGTCTCCGGATATCCACGATCATTTCCATCGAGCTGCAACGCACCGTCCTCCCCGACCTTTTCCCCCTCTCCTCCTGGTCCCTCCCCGCCCCCCTGGAACACCCCGTTCGCTCCTTCTCCCCTCTATCAGTCGTAAGTCGATGGACTGAGATGGAAATGAAAAGACGAAGTGCCTTTTGTTTGCGACCGCACTTTGGGGGCACTGGACACTGTGCGTGTCGACGAACTTCAATATGATTTGTACTTTCAGGAAGCTACCAAAATAAAAACGAGAGGCATCATTGCGCAATGAATTAAATGGTGTTGATGGGAGAGCGATTGTTTTAAGTTTCCATTCAGCAAGTGGTGATGGCGACGCTGAGCGTCTTTGCTGCTCCCATCATTCTCATTCGGTCCAAAAGAAATGTGGGTCAAAGAGGAGGTGCGGGAAGTGTCCCTCTTCTTCTTTCATTTAAAATGGAGACTGTTTTCAATTATTTTGCCCCTCTCTTAACGAGACCACGTGTGATCCCAAGTCTTGCAATTGCTATGGGTTTACGTGTGTGTGTTTGTGCGCAGCTTTGTGTGACAGGACGGAGTGGGCTTGCGCTAGGACGGTGGTGTCATTCATTCAGGTCCCCCTGCGGTGTCATTCCGTCCCTCGATCGCATCCCTCCACGCGGGACGGGTGATAACTGAGGTACGCCGGGGACGAGAAGATGGAAGAATAAACAGCGGCGCCTCACTTGCACTCTCTTTCTCTCGGGAGAGGGGGCGCTTTCTAAATTATTTTAATGATTATGGTTAGTCCCATTAGTGCTTTTTCCGTCATTCACGGTCCTTTTTCGCCCCGCTAAACGCATTCCAGCTTTTTCTCTTTTCCTGCAGTCTCTCTTCCTTTCCCAGAGCTTCCAGGGTTTTCCCTCCCCCCCCCCCCTCCCCATCCCCTGCGCTCAACCACTTCCCGTCTGCCGCCGCTTCCATCCATCTTCGTCGTTGCCAGTGGCAACACATCTTGCTCGCCTGGCCTCCGCCCCGCCATCCCCCCCTCCTCGCCCGCCCACCCCATCCACTCCGCCCCTGCAAAGCCTTAAGATATCTTCCCTAGAACTCCCTCCCACTCTTCATCTCACCCTCACTCCCATTACGTATGCTACAACCCCTAAAAAAAATCCTCCTCCCGCTCCCCCCAACCCCCTCGCCCTCTCTGCCACCCCTCTCACTTCCCTATCGCGGGCGAAACTGCGCATCAACTTCTCATGTCCTTCAAGGCGCGGTCGACTTGGGGCTTGCTATCAACCCACCCACCCACCCACCCTCCGATCCCTCTCTTCGCCCCCCTGTGCCTCCTCTCATACCCACCTCTTTCCCGCCCCACCGCCCCCGGCGTTTTCTCCTCTTCCATATTACTTCATGAAGAGGTTCGGCCAAGGTGAGTGAGGGTGGAGACAACTCGGAAGAAGACGAGGTGAGGGGGAGTTGGGATGAACGGGGAACTTGCTTGCGTGGTGATTCTTTATGGAGGACTATTATGCGCTCGTTTATTATCCGTCAAAACTAACCTCCATTCTTCCTCCTGAACCTAGTATTCCGATATTCTTGTGGGTTCCAGAATTAAAATACTCCCGCACTTAGAATGGAAATGTTGTGGCACCATATTTCGGGATAGAGCGATAACTTGTGCAGTTGTCGTTTTATGAGGAAACGTAATAAAGACTGTAGGAATGCCGTGAAAAAATACATTCCGCATTAACTAATATAGCTTTTACTTTGAAGTCTGTCGCAGTATAAAATTTTCAGGCGAGTGTTAGTAAATCCTTCAGGATCCTTTTTTTGCTAATTCGTTCAATTAACTGTTCCGCCTTTCGTTTCGGCATTCATTCATTTCCTTTAAGTGGTTTAATAATTTAATTATTTTTAGAACATTTAATTTTTGGCAGAAAGCATGTGCAAACAAAGGTCATTCTGAAAATTGGAGATGAAATATATTCTCAACAAATCAAGTTAGGGAAAGTCAATCTTTACTCATGTAATTGAAAAGGCATCTATGTCTACGTATTACCCTGCAAGCCACCTTAAGGGTGCGTGAGAGGGCATGAGCTATCACCAAAATGCACTATTATGTACCAGTAACTTTCAAATATATGCACACTATAAGAATGTATTAATTTGTCGTGTAAAGCCATCAATGCTCAATTGTTTAGGTCAGTTGGTTCAAAAGTGGTAGGTGTTAATTCCATAAAATGTCCTAATCCTAAAACGGATGGAATCACGACTCTCAAGAACGACAGCTGAAAATTCCGCGAGCGTCATTTTTGGGAGGAGTTTTGAATGGGAATCCGATAACGGGACCCGAATGACCGAAAAGAGCCAAAAACGCTGTAAGACAGTTAACCAAAAGTGAGATACGACCTGGCTATTTGTATGAAGAGCATTTTTAAGCGTAATTGTGTCCTTATTTCAAGAAAATAAATCAGATATTCTGGCATTCTGAGTTATTATGTATTTTTACGCTAATAGGTGAAGACTACGCTAATATTAATCTTAACTACAGTTTGTGTTAACGTAGACCTCTTACGCCTGCCTATCATGAGGGAAAACTTATAGTACAAGCCCTAATCTTGGATGAGCATGAAGAGAACTTGGGTTCTTACGTGTACACTTGGCTACATATTTCCGTAACATATTTTTGCCACGGTAGACGTTGCTTATTTTTGCTGGAAGTGTGTGATGTATTGACGATATTTGCCTCTCTGAGTGAATTCCACGGATTGCAGCGCACGATGCCCTGGATTTGGCCATGATCGTATGACCGCCTAATCCACTTCATGTATTCGTGTTTGAGCTTCCCGAGTTTATTTGGGGGCGTATCTGGGCACTTCGGCTCTCGCTCGATCCTCCCGAGATTGTCTTCCCAAGAGGACTCTCTCTCTCTCTCTCTCTCTCGTAGAAGGTGGATGAGGGTGAAATTTAGGCCGAAAGGGAAGGAAGCGTGAAAAAAGAACGCGAGGGGTTTGAGAGCGCCATCTACATATCCCTCTTGAGTGCGCATCCTACAACTATTTCCCGGCAGGCCTTGCGACGCGCGTTAACCCTCCGGCCATCCACCACCAGCTTCCGCGTTCCACACGACTCTCCCTCCCCGCCGCCCTCCACCTCCTTCGATTCCACGTGTGAAATCGCACCTCCTCTCGCCTTCGCAGTGCGGTTCTCCCAAGGGTCGGTGAGACGGCGGGCGGCCGTTTGCCGCCTCCGCCGCCGTAGTGTGCCGAGAGTCGCCGCCGCCTGCTTGCTCCGTCCCGCCTTTGAAGGGGGCCCCGGCGCTGGAGGTGGTGCCGTGCATGTGGGGATTCTCCCTAACGCCCTGCCTTTTACCCTACTTTTGATGATTATGCTCATGCCCTTCTCTCACCGCTTCTCTCGCCCCTCCTCCTCCTTCTCTCGTCTCATCCACGCTCACTAAACTCGAGAGATTGTCGAGTCAACCATGCCCGAGCTCCCTGGATTTTTTTTCTCACACCGAATATCTGTGAGAGGGTTGATCTTCACCCTCCTTATTCTAGGCCGGGGGTGGCGAACCTATGGCACGCGTGCCCAAAGTGGCACGCGCAACAATTATTTCGGCTGGGAGGGCGCTATATCTCACTCGATGGGTTGGGACGCGAGTCGAGCGAGTATACTCTTATTTCATAAACTTTGGCACTCAATCGCCAAAAGGTTCGCCACCCCTTATTCTAGGCCCACCTTGGTTCAATGCGATACCCTTCGATTTCACAATTCTTTATTTTTCCCCTGAACGTGGTTTTGCTAACGCGGGCTTACAATATATGCTAGTGGTTGGTTGGTGAAAATATTGAGTGCGTATCGATCGATCGATTAAATCGATCTAGTTCGATATTTCGCTCTTCGTGGTGAGATCCGGTTCTTTGGGACCAACATTTGTTTTCCGGATCCATTATAAGCCTTACAAGTTCCTAATCTTTGCGTATGTCCTTCATTTTACACTATATTTTGATGGAAGGTGTTAAAGCTGGAGCTGTTGATATTAAATCAACTGTCACTCGGCTGGGTTTATCAGAAGCAATCACTTCTATTTCTTCAATAGGACATCATACCGCATCCTAATTGTTTCAATGATTTTGGCTTTGTTTATTTAAATTAGGTATATACGTATGATTTGTACGACACGACTTTCCTAAATTGCAGTCATTGGGTACTTTATTGCAGCTGAGTAAGTAACAGTAAATATACTCTTTGAGTCATTGAATTACCGGTGGGACTAAAATCTAAGCTTGACTTGTTTTATTTATCCCACCCCATACCAGACGTCAAAATATATTTGTGGGATTAACATGGTCCTTTGAAGTAACACATTGGCTAAGCTGACATGTTTTGCCTCCCAATGTAATTGGAATACATTTTTGGCATCTTCCGGGCCTGCCGATGGCAACGACGACAATTCACGATCTTATGAAGCACACCGCATAAAGGGAGCTTCTAGTTCAGCTCTCCATTAGCTGTTGAGCTTAAATTGGTGGGAAATATTATTTAAATTGCGGAGTTATCGCTGTCTTGGTTTTTATTTCCATTTTACGAATCCGCAGGCTTGTGGATATAAGTCAACCGAAATTAGATGAGGGAGACCTATTTTTTGCCTTATGCAGTCACAAAGGTTTCGTTTTTTGCGAGTCCCGACTTCATATTAATATTTTTTATTTAAAAACTTAAACACGATCTCTAGGGGGCCTACGAAAAACTTGGAACACAACCCCGTCCATAACATGACTCATATTTATATTCTTTTGTTTTTTCCGTGTTCTCCTTTTCGGATACCATATCTCATGTCCCAAGAACACGCACCTCCCCCACTGCCCTTCCCCTCCCCTCTCCTTCCTCTTCCCCCTCCCCCACTCCCCTGAATCTCGTCGTCTCTCTCTCAGCGCCATCCCTCTTTCTCTTTTCCTTCTCTCGTCATTCTTCTTTTTCGCTTCTCCTTTCCTCGTTTCGTCCTTTTTCGTGGACAGTCATCCCTCGTTCTTCTCAGAGATACGAAGTCAAATACTGTGTAGTATTTTTATGTACTCTTGTGGACCCCATCGTAAAGATTAAGCCATAACATATAATTCTCGGTAATCTGTTCTTATTTACGGTAGCTTAGATGGACTTATAAGTGTGATAGTGGTATTATTGTTCCAGTTACGATGGAGATAATCTTACGTTTTTCGCTTTTGCAAATAGCATTAATAATTGTTCCCGATTACTTGCAGAGCTTTAGAAAAAAAAACTGTTCCAGGCTACAGAATTCATTGTTTGGTTTTTCGTTAGATAGGTGGGCTTTAAGGAAAAAAGAAAAACAAGAAAATTTATCATCAAGAAATGAATATAAGCACCCGCAGCAAAGTTGTGCGAAAACGGACGTTGGCGTTAAACATTTATTATCCGGAGATGAGAGTTCGTGGACAAAGGAATTGCATTCTCCGAACTCTCCTTTTTTTGTTTCAACACCAATACTGATGGGGGTTGTGTGTTGTGTCAAGTGCCAAAAGGCTGTGCCGACTCGAAACTCGGGATGCCGTCTTCAAAACATTGCAGCTTCTTGCGATTCTCTGAGCCATTACGCGTTAGGAATAAAACTCAAAGACGATTCCCATCCTTATATCGATTCACAAAACTCATGTTTCCATCGAGTAAAAAGGTGTCGCTTTTTATTGTGCATAAAATTGCCCGCTTACTATTACTCTTTGAATGGCCGGAGTATCCCATGGACGTGATAATAATTCCTTGACGCGCTCGAAAACTAAAGTCGACCGTCTCCTGCTGTGTTTTTTCCTCTCTTCGCTCGCTTGTCTCTCGCATCGAATCGTGTTGCCCCCACGACCACTCGCCTGTTTCAATCCCTCTCAACCCCCCCTTGACATCTCTCCCTTCTCCATCCCCCTCGTCCCACCCCCCAGCCCCTTTACCACATCAACCGAGGCGTTTTCCCTCGGTTCCGAGCAATATACTTTGCTCGCCGCGCGCCGTCATCTTCGCAGCGACGGCGGCAGATCTTAAAATGCAGGGAGAGGAAAAGGGGGAGGAGAAGAAACCGGATTGCTTGGGGAAACCCGAGTAGATGCAGGGAGAGAGAGAGAGGGAGAGAGATGAGGGACCACTCCGCTTTCAATGGCCGCGAGGAGGATGAATGGCTTATGCACGGCGACACATTCCTCTAATCCCCCTCTCCCCCGTCCCCCCCCGTTCCACCAATACTTGCCCACCCCCATCCCCACCTCCTTTTCCTTCACCTCTTTACCCGCTCGAAAGGGGCTCCCGGTTTTTTTTTTACTCGTCACGGTTTTATGCGGACGGATTAAAATATGTGTATCGCTCTGTGCGTATTTTTCCGTACACGCGAAGACATACGCATCCAACGCACTGGCATATTTTACTTTTATGTGCGCGTTCGAACATCTCTACTACACTTTTCCACTTTTTTCCATCTTTCTTTCTTTGCCCTACTCGCCTGGATCCTCGTCCCTTTTTGGTAACACTTCGTGTGTGTTAATATTTTCTCTTTTCTTAGCCCCTGCACCCTTTCCTCGCGCCACCCCTGCCCTCGTCCGCTCGCCTCATTCGTCGCCGACGGACCGCTCCGCTCGTCCGGGAGTGTCAAGCGCCGTTGAAATGTTGTTTACTTTAGCGTCAGAGGAAAGGGGAGGAGGCGAAGATATTTGGCATTCGTCATTTTTTTTACTCCTTCTGCGGTCTCGTCTTGAGTCATTCATTGCTTCCTCTTTTTCTCTCCATCCACTGCTCTTCCATCTCATTCTTCGGCGCGCAGGAGTGGGAGGAGGTTACTTCCCCTGTCATTGTTCTTCTACGCGTGTCTCCTTATCTATTCTTATTTCTTTTAAGCATTCGTTTTTTTTGTCTGCTCTTTTTGTGCCGTCGTTCACTGCATGCGAAAAGCTAGCTGGAATGAGATGGCTGTGTTCGTGTGTGTTTTTGGATATTTTCGGTTTTACTAATCATATTTTCTTCCCACTGCAGTTCCGCTCGTGTAGCCTCCTCCTCCTCCTCATCTTGTGTGTGTATGTGTGTGTGTTTGAGCTCGCCTTGCCTAGGATGTCTTGCTTCTTTCTATCTTTTTGCCCTCCCAAGATCCCCGACCGGGGGAGTCAGACAGGCCTAGCGTTTTCGTGCCGCCGCGGGAATACCTTAACGTAAATATACATATATATTTACTATGTACATGCCTTATTCAAAAGGACTGCCTCTGCAATGGTCTCCCTGAGTGATGTAGATAGATTGTGTGATCGCCCTGTGAGCGACTCAATGTCTCTCGCCCTTATCTCCGTGAATTGGTTCCTCCCCTATCTCCTTTCTTTCGGGCTTTTTCTCGCCAAGACGTCGGATTTTTTCCCCCTGTTATTATTCCTCCTACCGAGACGATCTCGGCCGATTACATCATTTGACACGGCTTTGAATAAAGTTTTTTTTTAATGGTGGCACCTTGTTCCTTCTCTCGCTTCTATCCATCCATCTTCATTAATTACGTCCTCATTTTTTCCGTAGCCTTCATGTTCAGGCTGATAAATAGTGCATTTGCCAGCTAGTGCTAATGTTAGTTTCATTTTACCTCTAAAAATGCACGCCCTACCGAGGAAAATTTTTGTCCTATCCTTGTTCTTAGTGTAATCAGTTTGAATGCGTGTACTTTCCGTGTTAGTTTAAATGTGAATGCAACAATGTATTTATAGAGTTTTTGTACTGCTTGATCGTCTACTTATTGCTAAATTTGCCCATTTTATTGCAGTGACTAAGGTGAAAAGCACTTTTGTTCATAAAATTAGGTTCCACATTAGAAGCAAGCCCGAGGACGTAATCACGAACGATATTTTGAAAACTTTCCTCGTGATCTAGTCACACTCCAGCTCCCAGTGGTGTGATGCGTGCATACTAATTCTCTGATTTTTTATATTTTATCAATAAAAACTTCTTAATCCAGATGCAGAATGATGCACATCGTAATTATTGTAAACTCTCCCTTCCGTGCTTTTAACGTAACTTCTAATGAAACTGAATATTTCTATTATGTTTAGAAAGTTAGGTATAAGTATTCAAATTTGATTCCGTTTGTCTTAAATAAGTCTCATTTTCGCACAGAATGACGACATTGTTTTCTAACCTGTTGTCCTACTAGTTTTATTCATTCGAAAAGAGCTCTGTGAATGAATCATTGGTGAAAAATATGGAAATAATCCATATGGACGTCATTTGAAATATTTGAAATGCCTTCTCACCGATAAATCATTACCGAATTGTGGTGGCGTTTTTGAAATGCATAAGGGATTTTCGAGGAGCTTTCTCAAACTGATGCCGAGCTACGGAGATCATCCGTCTTACTTAAATTCATCTATCTTGCACCCGCACCCTCCTTCGAGATAAATGGCAGCATTGAAATAGATTGAACTTTGGCCAGATGGTAGTAGGTAAGTCTTTATAATTGGTTCATGCCGATATTGGTTCTGAGAGGAGGCATGTTTTCAGCGGTTTGGCCGATTTACGATTGCTGACGCGATGCCAGCGTTTATTAGTGTGCATGTTGGAATCGTAAAAATTGAATTTATGTGGTGTAATTTTCTATCTTCAACGAGATAAAAGATACCTAAGCACTGTCGAATGCCATTCCAAATAGATGGTAGCAAATGCATGGTGAAATATTGGTTTAGTGAGCACTTTTTACCTGATATTACAGATTATTTCAAGGTGATAAAATGAGTGAGAAGATGATGAATCCAACCTAATCGGACACTTACAACAAATACACACACAAAACATATGCGTCACAGCATTAAAGAAACTAGGTTTTGTTAAACGTATAATAGGAAGGTCCTCGGATAAAAAAGTAAAAGAGAGATGCTACTTTGCTCTGGTTAGGCCACACCTCGAATACGCCGCGAGTATTTGGGATCCTGATCAAATAGATTTAACCAAAGAAATTAATAAAATACAAAGGAAAGCAGCGCGCGTCGTTAATAACTGCTATGAGCGTATATGTAGTGTCTCACAACTGTTAGAGGGATTAAGGTGGGAGCCCCTAGAGACTCGGAGGCTGCACGCTAGGCTTAGGCTGCTTGATAAATTCAGAACTGATATTTTCCAGAGCGACACAGAGAGTATTATCATGACGCCTCACTACATCTCTAGGTCTGACAGATGCGATAAAATAAGAGAGATACTCTGCCGAACAGATAGGTACAAAAACTCGTTCTTTCCGCGCACAATAAGCGACCACAATAAAAACTGAGCTCCTCCAAATACACTCCCATAGGACATGTCACCAATTCACCTCCAAAACTTTTACATCTTTACACGGCTGGTGACCTACCACCCCCTGCCACACGCCCAAGCGGCGGCTCGCGGGGTAGTATGTGGATGTAGATGTAGATTGTTCTCCATCCAGGATAATGTCGTATGTAAGTTCCTCGTTGTATGATAAAGAACTTGCTATTAATGGATTTCTCGAATGTTTTTGCGAAATAATTAAGGGGAATACCTTGTAAATTATTACGAATAACCAGAGGATTAACTTCATTATGTTAATTATGAAGTTCGCCAAGGTGAAAGAAGACATATGTCAGAATAAAATGTATAGCTGATGAGAAAAAGTGGATTGGAGGGAAGCATAAGATCATTATTTTCATTAATGATCTCTGACAATGATTTTGATGGTTACCAGTGATGAGTAAATTATTCCGGGATGGCCGAATATATAGCAGTCACCCTCTCTTTACGCAGGACGCATTTACCCTCGGAAGGGAAAATATTTGGAAAGGCGACGGTGAAAGCGAAGCACTCGCTCGCGCCCTCTCGCAGCTCTGATGTCCACCATTTTGCCTCTGATCATATTCCACGACGGCGCCTTTTTTCCTTCCTGTCGCCTGGGAGACTATTTGTTGTGTCCGTTCTCTCCCACATTCCCACTTTCATTCTCTCAATTTATTCATTTTTCCCGGCCTGCACCGCGCCTCTCCTCAATCTGAATACTCGAGGCGTAACCGGTCCAGCGCAATCCGTCTTTTGATGGCGACGCCAGGTCGCCTTCTAGA
Source organism: Ceriagrion tenellum (assembly GCA_963169105.1). Classification (NCBI taxonomy): domain Eukaryota; kingdom Metazoa; phylum Arthropoda; class Insecta; order Odonata; family Coenagrionidae; genus Ceriagrion; species Ceriagrion tenellum. Next base: position 160,718,111 of record OY720635.1, read on the forward strand.
GATCCAAATCCTCATCCTCCCGGCCTACGTTTCTCCTTTCTCGCCTCCACCGACTCCTCCTCCCCATTTCCCCCCTCCCCCCCGCTTTCCCCCTCCTCATCCTTAAAAGCAATCCCAACCCTTGCATTGCGGGGAAGGACATATCTCGGTCCAAGTGCGTTAAAGTTCGCGAGTGACCAGCGGGAGTGATGGGGTATGGGTTTATTTGAGGATATTTCGATGAAAACAATGATTGATAGTAATCTATAACTTCGGGCTAAGATTGTGGCTATAAATCCGCAGTTCTTTGTCAGCATTACATTTTTTCACATAAGTTCGTCACTATTTTTTTATAATTATGGTATTCGTTTTTGGTAAATTGAGTTTTTTTTTTTAACCAGGAAACCTTGTCTTTCCCATAACGACCATTCTATGACGGCAGCATTTCGATGAATATTCAGTTGCGGCCACATACTATATCTATGTTGAGAGAATTTTTTTACGATGGGCAGATAAAATTGTACTCAAACGTCGAAAGGAGTGATATGGAAAGGTGAATGTGGCCATGAAACAGTTGGTAACAATTGCTGCGAGGTTTAACTTACATTTTGGTGTTAAATTTTGGCTATGGTCTTGCACATCGTGCGCTAATCGCTCCTGCAGCCGATACATATCCAGTAGCAGTAAGGGTTTGCATGCTTGAGGAAGAGACTGCAACCGGGTCTCATGTTATTTCTGTGTCCCAAACAGGGCGGGGAAGCGTCAAGGAGGGGGAGGGATCGAGGAGGCGAGAGGGATTTGGACCTCCGGGAGTGGTTTGTGAGTCGAGCGAGGTAGAGAGAGAAGCGGAGAGAAATAATTGCATGTGCACCGCAACAGTGTGGACCATCCCTTTGGGTGGTGCTCCTCGCTGTGCACGCGAGGGTGATGACTGCGTTGCGGTGAGATGGGCGAGGCATGTTCCAATTAAGACTCGCTTGGCCGGACGCGGTTGTCCTCGAGCGATGCGATGCACGGCCGTCGGTCGCCCTACCGCTCTTGTGCGGCCTCGCAACCCCGGCTGGATGGACCATTCGGGAGCGGAGAGACTCTCTGTCCAGAAATGAGTCCGCCTCATTTAATTAAGTCAGGCCACTGCTTTGTTATTACCTCGATTATGGCGACTTCTGATTTACATTTCATTTAGCAATGGAAGTGATGAAATATGTTGGTGAAAATGAAATATCTAATCTATATGTGACGATTAGAATGATCCGTTAAGTTTGCTTCGGAATGTTATCACCCCTTTCTCATTTCTCTTCCGTGAATTTACGAGGTCGCCAATGTGTTATCCAACCTGTATTGTTCTCCTGACCACTCAAGTGTCTCGCTCTGAGCGGTCGGGGAAACTGTAAGACGATCAAAGACGAATTTGGTCACTCCATCATCCCTCCGTAAACTCTCGCACTTTAATTATGGCATGAGGGGTGCTTCTTGTTATAGATTTATGGTGCGTGATTTGTATCCGACAATGAGTTTTCTATTTATCGTTTGATTGATGGCGTGTTCGAAATTTCCAGACTCCATGTTGGAATGACTAGAATGAAAGAGAAAAAAAAACATTTGCGAATGTTCTGTACTTGAATGGTCGCCAGTCGACATCCCACTGGAAAACTTGGAAAAAAAGGTATTTATCCAATGAGCCTGTTTTCATGGTCGTCCCTTTGGCTAATGGAATTCTTTATGTCATGATTTCGTGCTTGAATTGGGCTGGTGGATTAGGTATAACTTTGCGCTCCAAACGAATGAATGAATGGGATACTCAGAGTCTGCTCTAATTATTTGTCGATTAGCACCTCTTGCGCTGTAGTTAACGATCATTTTCGGCGGCTCGCGCGCAGCAGAAACGTCCTTCATTCCAACTCCCATGTCGCGATAGAGAGAGTCGTTTCTCCGGGGCTATCAGTTGTGTCTCTACGGCGGTACCACTTCGGTTCTTACTGCCTTTTCCACCTTGCCTCCCTCGGAACAAACGGCCAGGCGAGCGGTTAGACAGGAGGAGGGCCATCTGGGACGTGCGCCCGCTCTCCCTGGTCCACTTGGAGAGCTGCACTCCTGTGCCTGCAACTTGTCTCTCCTTCTCACGCTATGCGCGTCCTCCTCCTCCTTATTCCGCGAGGAAACTTATTTAGCCTTTTCTCGACGAAGCATTAGGGCAATCACAAACGTTTTCCCTCCTTTAAGTTAACAACCATGTCGACAGTAAATAGCCTTGGATATGGAGTGCATCCACGTGTTTTCCTTGAATGTAATTATTTACCATCTTCAACATTGAGTTCGTTCCTTGAAGATACATTTTATACAATACATTAATAGTAATCGGAGAGTATGCCTTGAGATCACATTCCTATGGAGGTTATGTTAGAACAAAGTGAGGAAAATTAATTGAAATCTCTTGATTAGTTGAAAGGGTACTGCATAATTAGGATGTCTGTTCATATGTTTCTAATTCTTGATGCTTGAATTTAGACTTTGCCATGTGAATTTCGCATTGAGGATTACTATAACCGTGCACTTTAGCCTTCCTTGAAAAAGTATAGTTTTATTCTCCATTGCAAAAAAAATCACGGAAGACATTTGTTAAGCTAGGCTAATGATGCATTTAAATCGGTAATTCCGTTTCCTTCCTTTTGGAGACAAGATTTCACTAATTGGATTTCCTTATCAAGTGTCATTTTAAAGTCTAAAAAACGGGTACCTTTCTTCTTTGTCATGAAGTATCACTTCATTAGCATATCTCGCTTAAATCCTTCTAATTAATTGTTACCTCAGGTTGTGGTTTTTATGTCTTAGCCTCCATTTGTTTCACTCTAGGAGGAACACCATCTCCACTTTCTCCCTTGCCACCATTTCTTTGTTCCACGATTAACTGTTTTGCGCCCTTGGATCGTATTTCTTCGCTATCGTCTTTGCATTCCAACTCATTCACATTCAGGATCCAGAATATGATTGTATGGCCGAAGTGTTTTTTAATCCGAATCTAAATTCGCTCAAATCAAATAATTTTATTTGGCCTCGTATCCGAGAACTCTTTTTTACTTAAATTTTTATACGTGTATATCGTAAATAAAGCAGAAGAGATTTTTTTCCTCGGAATTGTGACCCTAGAGTTTTTCTGGGAGCCTAAAAGCTCATGAGTTACAGTTTTTATGATGCGGCAGAAGCGTTGAAATCCGGAATTTGTTCCGCGCATTTTTCTCGGTGTACACTTGGTACGATTTTTTTCTTTATTCATTTCTTATGGATCTTTTCCATTTTTCTGTGTACCGTGATAATATTGTCACTTTGCATGTTCGAGTGAAAAAGTAAATATTCCAAATTCAGAAAAATTCTGTCTTCGTTTTTCCTTGATTTCGTTTCTTGTTCTCTCCGGGTGAATTTATTTTATTTCATTTGTCTATCTCTCGTCTCCCGCTTGCCAGTATCCCTTGCTCTCTCACCTCCCTCTCCTCGTCTTTATCGCCACCACCCCCGAATGCGACGAGTTCGTCGAAACCGCCCCCTCCCTCACTCCGCCTCCCCATGCCAGCAATTCCCCGTCTCTAAACCGGCTCCTCTCTACCCTCGCATAATCCTGCACGAACAGTTTAATCCTAATGCTGAGGTACAATCCAGCACCAAGAAAATGGCGGGCCTTGAACGTGGCCTACGAGAATGTTTGGATGGGTAAACGCGGAGCCGTGAGATAAAGGGGATGAAGGGAGAAACAGTGCGGGGGGAGAAGAGAGGGGGTGGCAAAAAATAATTGTTTCGTTAAGACGGATAAAACAAGATAGGGTTGTGCCGCCTCAGCGTTCGACGTCGTGGAAGCTGCGGGGAATATGGGCGCTGGAGAGATGAGGAGGGGGAGCGTGGTGGTGGTTGGGTGCGCTTGCGAGGGGGTGTGTGAGGACAAAGCAGCAAGGAGACGCACGAGATACAGGGGCGCCCTCTCGATGCCCGTCCAACCACACGCCTCGCCCCGCGCCCTTTTTTCGTTTTTATATAACATTCTGTTGTTTTCCCTTTCTTGGCCTGGGCAAAGTGGGCTTTGGACGCTAGTGCCGGGCGAGCGAAAGAGGAGGAGGCCTCGCTCGCTAGCGTTAATTTCACGGCCTCTTGACTTATATATCTTCCTCGCGTAATGCTTCCCTTACCGCGGCCACTGGAAGGCGAGCGTGTTTCGGGTCCTCTTTTGTCCTACGGTTCTTCATCGCGACTCTCTTTTGTCGACCCAGTCCCTTCTCTCCCGCATTCTCGAACATTCTCCCTCCTCTTTGCCTCGCTCTCCATCCCACTCTCCCTTCCCTCCCTCCCTATCCCTGTACATCGACCTTTTCTTACCTTCCCAGCTCTCTCCTTTCTTCTCCTCTCATCCTTTCCGTCTCCGTTTTTTTCCTTAAATGGGGATTTTCCTAGCAGTCCTAACTAATGCTTTCTGTGCTCACCAGTCTTACAAGATCTAAGCTCATGGATTTCATAAGCTGGCGGCTTTTTTCTGCGAATTAATATTCCAGCCTGCAAATTTTTGTGACTTTTATTTCTAATGTGCCTTATGTCCACTTCACACATTTCTCTCAGATGAATTCCATGAGTGTGGTGACAGAACGTCGGCCAAATTTTTGGCACAAATCTACTCCACATTTTGATCGATAAGACGCAATTTGTACTTGTCACAATTATAAAATTCGCCTGAAATTGATAGTGCGAGAGTTTTTTACGCAGAGTTTTTAATGGTTTCTAAGAACGATTTCCTTCCTCACTCTTGAAAAATCGAGCGTTTTGCAGCAGTAAATTAATTTTTAAATATGCCATTGGCCAACTTTACTTTCAGTAAATTAGAATGAATCTATTTATTGAATCCTGGTACGAATAAGAAAAACGTTCAAATAGATTTTTTACTTTTTTGATGCGATATGAGGCAAGCAAGGCTGACGAGGAAGATCAGGGCCCACTCCTACTGAGAAGTGAATTCTACAGAGCGGTCGAAGATCTCAAGAAAAACAAAGCACCTGAAGGAGAACGTCAACGGAGAAATCATCAAAGCGCTCGGAAGTAAAGCCAAGAATAACCTATATGAGATAATAAAATTGCTACCAACTCGGAACACTTCCAGAGGACTTTCAAAAGGGCCTAATGATATCCATACCGAAGAAGACAAGGACTGAGAGATGTGAGTAGCTCCGAATCTTGAGTCTAGTTTGACATGCATCAAAAATACTCATACGAATAAAAATCCAAAGAATGGAAAGGAAAGTTGAAGGCAACCTCTCAAAAAAACAATTTAGACTTAGGAAGAACCGGGGTACCAGGGAGGCCATACTCTGCCTGAGAGTAATGGTAGAGAAAATCATACATATGAACAAGCCGTTGTATGTTGCATTCGTGGACCTGGAGAAAGCCTTCGACAACGTTGAGCGGAACTAGATGTTCAGACTGCAGGAAGAACTCGAAATGGATGACGATGACAGAAGAATTATCTACCAACTACACAGGAAACAAGTCGCCACAATGCGAATGATAGACGGAAGTCAGATAGAAGCTAAGCTTAACAAAGAAGTGAGACAAGGATGTAACCTCTCACCAACACTGTTCAATATGTACTTGAAGGAGGCCATAAGAGTTACTAAACGTGTTGGACCAAATTCTCCAAGAATACAACATGAAAATAAATCAGACGAAGACTAAAATCCTAGTATGCAGAAGGGAGAAGCTGAATGTAAAAGTCACCCTGAGAGGAGAGAGGTTAGAGCAAGTGGATTCCTTCCCTTATCTCAGAAGTACCATCACGTGGGACGGAAGAAGTACGACTGTACATCAAGCGGAGAGTAGTCCAAGCTAAGAAGGTATTCATGGGAAAAAGACAACTGCTATGCTCAAAGAAGATAGGACTACACACCAGGAAAGAGTATGTGAAAACATTCGTGTGGAGCGTAGCACTCTATGGATCGGAGGCATGGACCTTTGGAAAAGCCGACAAGAATAGACTAGCAGCCTTCGAAATCTGGTGCAGGAGGAGAATGCTGAAGATAAAATGGACTGAAAAAATAAGAAATGATGATGTGTATAGCAGAGTAGAAGAGGAAAGGACCATATGGAACACCAAACAGAAAAGAGGAACGAGATGGATTGGAGGCACCTTGACACACAATGGGTGTGTAAAGAACGTAATTGAATGCAAAATAGAGGAAAAAGTCCCCAGAGGAAGGCCAGGAATAAGTACTTGGGCCAAATAAAGAGGAAAGTACATGGAGATGGAGATACTCGGAGGTAAGGGAACCAGTATTAGATAGGGAAGGGTGGAGGGCTGCAGTCAACCTATCTTAGGATTGAACGACCTATGACGATGATGATGAAGAAATGTTTCGCCGAACGTAATTACACTTTTCTTAAAATATTTCGAGTAAATAATTTTTCTAGCATTCATGAAGTATTTTATTTCTAATCAGCTAGTTGTAGTTAATTTGATCGCATTATTTGCTAGTTGAACAGTCGAAACTGCCAATATTTCAAATTTTTCTTCATGGTGCAACAGTGTAATTACTTATCACTTCAAATGTCTCTCTCTCTGTTCTCACGTTGCTTCTTCCATTCGATTTTACCTCCTCCCTTTCTTTCCTCCCGCTTACTTATGCCTGTTCCCCCTCGTCTTTCTCCGTCGCGTCCCCCCCCCCGCCGCCTCTCCCCGCCTTCAAGCAGTGGTGGTGGCATCCACTCCTCTGCCGTTACCATCCCCTCCACATTCATTTCCCCCCTCGCATGTGATATGCATGCGTTTCCGTAGCCTTGGCATTTCTCCTCTTCCCGCAGATATTCTTTCGTCGACTCTACGCCCGCCCACTCTTCGCATCTTCCCTTTCTCATTCGCCGCCTCCTTCATATTTCCTGCAACCAGTTTGTCCTCTTCCCTCCTTTCCCCTCATTCAATCCCCAACTTCTCTCTCTCTCTCTCTCTCTCCCCCTCTCTCTCACTCTCCCACCCTCTCTCGCACTCTTATTTCTCTCCAACTTCCTCTCCTACTCAAGTGGTAATGTCTGCAACAACGGACTTCACAGGACTATTTCTCTAGCCAGCTGTAATGAGACAGAATTGTTAATGTTGGATCAATTGTTAAAGTTAGATCAATTCCTTCTCTCTCTCTTTCTCTTCGCACATTTATTCAGTCATAGTTCAAAGAATAATCTGCTTTTTTGTGTAAATGCTCATTTCACAATCTGCTGTATTTTAATCTAATTTTATCCTAAAAATACTGTGTTATTTATAGTATATATATCTATAACTCTGTATCATTGGAATTATTATCGATATATGAGTTGGGTATTAATGGGAGCGTAAGGCAGTAGTTTCTAAGTTTGCATGCTAACGCCAAAAATTCCATGTGTTTACTGTATCTGGGGATAAAGTTATCAGAAATTAGGAGGTGACGTGAGGATTCAGCCTTAGTCTATTTTCTTTGGGTGACTGGGAATAAGTGAAGGTCTGACTTGTGTGTTTAATGTTATTTCCATGGGTTCAATTTCTTTTACACATCCTTTAACCATACCAGAATGAATTCCCATGAAAAAAATATTTGTTTTCTGTTAATAGTTTCTTCGAATATACTCGGTTATTATTTTCCTGAACCTAACATGAGCCAGAGCTCTTTGCTCATAGCGTCGAAAGGAAGAGTTAGTATATTGTGTTCGATGTTCTTTCAACACGTGCCCGTACATTTACTATGATGGTATTCATCCCTCTTTGTGAAGTTTAAGCATTCATATGGTATTTTTGTCTGTCAACATTGGTTCTCAGTAGTCCGTCTGCTTAATTTTCTATCACCTCGTAAATCTACTTAGGGCATGCGGCATTGAACCGCTCGACTACCCTCTGTGAAGAAATTAGTTGGTATAGTACGTTAATGCCAATCATCGTTTCCATTCGATAAAGAAACGTTTCTGACAAATGTTATTTATTTCTCGTGCAAAAAATGGGAATGATATCTTTTGAGAGTAATTCGTTCTCTGAAGACATTTCTTATCACCCTCTTTTTTCCTTTTAGCATCGGTGGTGGAGAATGAGAAAGAGCAAGCATCAGATCCGTTTGTTGCCAACTCGCAATCTGTATCCGCTCTTTAATTGTACCCTTCGCCATCCATCAAACATTGAATCTGGAGACTCGTCTCGTTTTTGCACCGACTCTCGTGTTAATTAGAGCGCCCCACTCGCACCACACTCGCACCTCTACGTCACCGCGACCCCCTGCCAATCCCCAAAGGGACCCTCGCACAAATTCGTCTTTCCTTCCCCGAAACCCCAGACCCTGATCCTTTCCGCGTCACTCGGGCGACCCTCAGACCCTTGCGCCCTTTCCCCGCCTTTATTCCCCCATTCCCTTTGCCGCTCTCCCGCGCGGGGCGTGCTTGCGGTCCCGACGAAATCAACACGCCTCGTCCCCAACGCTACTGCTGCTGCGGAAGGGTGTCTGTATCGTCCCGAGATGAGCGGAGGCGTTGGCAATGCCTCATCCCATCCCACTCCTTCTCTCATTCCTCCCTTTCAATTACGCCCTTTTGTGAATCCTCTCTGCCAACCCACACTCCTTTATCCCCCATTTCCCTCTTCTCCCCCCCCCCCCCTAACGACTCCCTCTGCCATCTCACGCAGCCCCTCCCCCCCCTCCCCTTGCTCCCTTTCCGGAGATGTATACACTCCACTGATTTATGTTTGTTTTTAAGTTTGCGACTCCACTCCCTCCCCGTTATTATTTCCATTCAAGAACTGATTTTTTGGGGCCATCTCTTCATGTGTCGTGCCAAGAGCCAACAGCAGCAGGCATCTCTAGGTCCCTCCCGCAGCCTAAAACTTAATTCATATAAATATAAATTTATTAATATGCTTTGCTTTCTCGTTGGAATCGGTCCAGATGCGCCCCGGGGAGTAGGATAGGAGAGCACTTGGGCCCCCATATCTTTATGTACATGTACCTATATATGCATGCAAACACGGGCGGGCAGAACTCACTCGAGAACCCGAACGGCGTCGTAGTCTGCTGGACCCGGTCCGGGCGTTTCCCGTCGCTCGTTTTTGCCGAAACAACTCATCGGCCTATGATGCACACATTCCGAAGTGAAATTAACGGGGTCTCCTCCTGTGAGAGAGGAGGAATGTTGAAATGGGAAGGGGAAGTCGGGCCGGGAAAAAAAATGAATCTCGGATTCCGTAGGAGGCGATTTCCCGAGTCCATATCCATCCTCTCGCGAGGGGGGGGGGGTTCACTGTCGCCTCCGCCTCTCTCCCCCCCTTGCCCGGCCAACAAATTCTTCCCCACTCACTCTCCTCTTCTATCTCCACCCTCCATGTTTGGCGTGGAGGTGGCCTATGGGAAAACGTGCGGCATTCTTCGCCTTCGCACCCCGCCTTTCTCTTTACCGATCCCTTTCGCAGTCCTCCTTCCTGTTCACGTTCTCGATTCTTTCCGTCTTTATCCATTATCTCGCTCATTTTTCTCATCGCTTGTCAGCTAACTTTCTACCTGATACTATACAGTGATAACTACTTAGAGAAACTTGTATTCTCCGACTTAATGCGTGATTTTTGTCTCCTTAATCTGATCAAATGGCGTAGAATTTCAATGCTCGGCGGAAGTCTATGTCCACTAATTGTTTGCAATTGATCTAGATGTTTTACATGACTTTCGTCCGCTAAACTGAGTTCCCGTTTCTCCTAAATTACTTGAGCTCATGTAGTTACAGGACTAATTTCATAGAATACAAGGAGACCTAGGATTCAGCATCTAGAACGATGAGTGGTCCGAGATTCCTCTTGAATGTTGGCCAAACGATAGCCGGAGTTTCTGATACGCATGCGATATAGAATACATTCGCGGTGCAAATTTTCTGCTTGACATTCCTTGCGTTTTACCCATTTCTTCATCCACGGTCTCCGTCAATTCTGTGTGTCATCCTGGAACTTTTTTTCATTTAGAATCGCAAGTTATTTACCGGACCGGGTTATTTTATTTTCACGGCTTCTTTCGCCCTGCCTTTCCTCTTCGTTGACGAGCACCTTCCTTCCGTGCATTCTCTTTCTGCGCCTCACTCCGAGTTATTCCTCCTCTCGTTGTTTCCCCGGCTCCCCGCCACCATACAAAAGGCGCCTCTTTTGCCGCTCACGCGCCGCGGGTGCGGGGGTGGGTCGGGAGGACAACGGGGGACGGTAAGGAAAGCATGGTGGGTGGGGAGGGGCCAGGATAGGGGGATGAAAGCAGCACGGGTGGCTCCCCGGAGACAGCTAAAAACTTGGCTTCATTCCCGCACCTCTACGCTGACGGTCACGCAAAATAAAGAATGCAGCGTGGGGAGGGAGTGGGGGGAAGGGAGGATTTTTAAGGGATGTGAGAGACGACGGGACTCTTAGCGGACGAAGGGGAATGGAGATGGGGTGGGTGAGTGGTGGAGGAGGAGGAGTTTTGGAGATGCTTGTGTTGGCCGCTTTGCGGAGTGGGTTGTGAGGGGCGCCTCGCTTCGAGAGCGGATTTGGCGATGGCAGGGGGTGATGAGAGGCGGCGGCGAACTGGGTGCGTGGGTCCTTGTGCCGTGCGGGGGGTGAATTCGAGACCCTTGGATGCGCCTCGAGGGAAATGAGAACATTTCCCTGCGTCTGTTCGCACTGCCGAGGTGTGGATGAGTCAGGTATCAAGATTTCCGTGGTTCAGTGATTTCAATTTTTCCAAAAAATAGTCACAGCTCCTCGGGTGAGAAAGGTGCGCAGGGAGAAGTCAAAAGAGGGATGGCTTTTGACCCGAGTTGAGAGTCGTGATGTGGTGGTGGTGGTGGCGGATGGGAGTCGGCGGAGAGGATCTCTTTTCGAGAAGTACGCATCCGAGGAAGGCGAACTCGAGCAAAGAGGTAGTCCGCCTAGGAAATCCTATCATCGGAATAAAAGCGAGGGCACTGGAAAGCATTGCTGCTCCTAAACGGGCTCTGTGAGAGGAGCATTGAGATGGCGGGGAGAAGAGGTGATGACTATGGCTTGGGATGGAGGAGGGCTGATTGTGTGCTTTTGCGAGGAATGCGCGTCGAGGAGGCGCTGTTATGGTTACGACGAGGAAGCCGGACGCAGAAGGCGTTTAGGGCGATGGGCGGTGAGAGGAGGAGGTGGTGTGGGGTTAGAAGAATGTACAAGGGACGGTGGTGTGGATGCTGAGGGGTGTCTCGGGTTATGTGAGCTCTTGTGCGAATGACTAGGGGGATATGGGTGGTAGGGGAGCTCTGCTGAAAGAGCCCTCGCTTGCATCCGAAAAGTGCGGGAGGCGAGGCCCTTTTGTGGAATCCTCCGTCTTTTAAGCATTCCGGGCCTCCTTCAAAGGCGTTTATCCCGGTGATGCATCAGCGGTATAAAAATAAATCGAAGAGTAGCGATCTAACGTTGACCGAGGACCCTGATTCTTATCGCGATTGAATCGTCAGTGTGACAACATTATGTACGTATAGACCCACATTTTCCCGCCGACCCCGCCCCGCCAGTTGCTCCATCGTTCAGCCGGAAATCGTGGTCCTAGTGGTGCGTGGTGCTCTACGGTTCCGAGCCGAAATAGGGGAGGAAATGATCGATGCTGGTCCAAAGGACAAAAAGCGAGAGTAGGACATTATATCGCATTAACTTGCAATATCGTTCCTTTGAAGGAATTTTATGGTAATGAAGGACCATCTTAGAATGAGAGTATCCGCCCACGACGTAACTACCTGCGTTTGGTATAATCATATGCATATCTCTTATCTCAATTAACTGATTTGATTAGCCCCTTCACTTCACATTTATGTGAGCTCTAGATTTCAAGATTTCAGGAACAGGCTAAAATAATCGCGGGATATCGAAAAAGTATAGAATGCAGTAAATAATTGGATGGAAATAAACGTTGCTACTTCTAATTTGAAGAGAATAGAATATAATTTATTCTAATGTTTTGTCTTTCTAATTAAAAAATATTCTTAACTGTGATTAACAGTATGTATTATCTAATTTTCAATGGCTTATTTGAATACAAAAGTTTTGGTGAAGCAAGCGGAGCTCTTACTAAGCTCTTTCCCTTGTGATGCGTGTATTTTAATAAATGCACACGCCTGCGTCGTGTATCAATTAGTGTAGAACGTGTATGAGATCTCGCTTTTCCATCTGTTGGCGCACATCTATAGCACTACGCCGAGCAACTAAATTATACGCAAGTACGCGTAGCCATTTTGTAGATTTTCCATTGTCAGAGTTTTGGCTTAAGGTAATTGAAAGAATGCAAGCCCCAATCGCAATGGTAATGAATAGTAAATTTTCTGTTTCACTGCTGTATAGTCTGCTACTAACAGCTGACGGATTCCTTGTTTATGCTACTTGGAATCCTTTAATTTCTTGTATTGAGTGATTGTAAATGTATGATGTAGCGAGTGATTGTAAATGGGGAAGAAACTACTGGCGTGATGGGATTGAAACAAATAGGCTGTGCTCCTCCTCCCATACGAGCGTTTGTTGTTCTTCGCAGTCGAGAAAGAGTGAGTGATATGTGAGGGTAGGGGGTGGCTTTTGGTGATCGAGAATAGTCCTTAGGCTCAGCCAAGTCCCTCTCCCCACCCCTGGTAACATCTGGTTTATTTTTTTTCCTTTTTTTGTCGTTCAAAGCAGCGCAAGTGCGATTGGCTCGAGGCGACCGCAAACGGAGTCGAATTCGCACCTGACCCCTAGGGGTTTTAACGCGTCTTTCTGGCGTCCCTCTCTTTCCCGCCCTCAGCTTCCGTCTGACCCTACCCTATCTCCTCCGTCCTTTCCCTGGAAAGTTCTTCGCGATAAATCCCCGCTGATCTCCCTGCGTCCGTTAGTGCATCGTAGACGTCAAGATGGAGATCTCCTCCGGACAGCAAATCGAGGACTGCTAGCGGTCGAGCGACCTTACTCGAATGATATTGAGGTACATACTGCATCGCACCTCTTCCTCACGCGTGTTTTTTTCAACGTGTGCGGTTTTTTTCAATGGTTGAACCTTAATCGCCTCTTCGATGTGTGGCGAGAGCGAAGAAAATCTCGCGACTTCTCTTTCTAGAAAGATTCTTCAAGATAGCTTTGCATTTGTTCACCGATTCAGTGAATCGTGATACAAAAGTGAAGCAATATTTAATGCAGCAGCAGCAAACTCATGTGAATACTTGACTAAATTGCGATATTTTACGAAATATGCATTTCTTTTTTATAAGTACATATTTTTACTCTGTCTTGGCCAAAGTATTACATTGATTAAAATATTTTACGAATTTATAATTACATTGTTGACAAGTTTGCATTACATAATTTTCATTGATTGGACCCTAAAATCCGTCAAAATCGCTTCATTCTCCGGTGTTGTTGCCAGTTCAGGAGTCTTAAGCTTCAGTCTGTGGAAGGGAGAGCGCCGTTAGATACATCATGCATTGCTTAAGTGTTTTGCAAAAGCATCTAATGCGAGTAAATAAATTCTAATTCAGCATTCGCATTTAGTAACTCACGAATTATTACATGTTGATTCAGAGTTGTTCATGTTTGGAATCGCGCGGGGGTTTGCCTCTCATCCTTAAATTCGTTCCATTCCATCCGTTCATTTATGGGTCGTTATCTGTAACCGTTTAGCTATCTGTTATAACAGCCGTCCTCTTTTTCGCTCTGCTCGAAACCTCCCCCTCTTGAATCCCACCGCTCGCTCATAATACCCTTTAAACGTGAACATAGACTTGGCCGAGCACAAGGGGAATAAAAACCTGCATCTGCGGACGTGCTCTTCTTTTATACTTTGGCTGAAAATCCCCGGATAACTCGTTATTTAACCATTAGAGAGATGCCTTGGAAAGCCTCCTACTCATCAGCAATGCTTTATTTACGGCCATTTTTTTGGAATGTCCGTAGGTTTCCAGTCTAATGAAATATTCTTTTGTTCCCATACTTTGAGTCTTTTCTTTTCATCTTGGTAAGGTGATGTAATTTCATCTGTGATAAGATGGATGCTTCTGTGAATTTACTGTTTTGTCACTTCCAAATGGTGGACGTTTAGGATGGAAAGCTAATTAACTTAGGAGATAGACTGACGTTCTTGCAGTTTTTTCCTGAAGATAATATTTACTTCTTTTGAGAGCAAGATTGTGGATGATATCTTTCCCCAATTTCCCTTTTTCACTCTGCGTGAAATAATTTTTTCGCTAAGAACAACCGATTAATTGTGTGACGTAAAAACCCCTCTTCGCTTCTAATTTTTACGTTCAACACTCGTCTGTTTCCGAATGAATTTATGTTCCACTTTTTTAGGCGGAAACTTAGATATTTATTTTCGGTTTATCTGATTTTACCCATATCTAATGCTTGGTGAAGCTTTATCCAAAACTGTTAAGTATCCAGCCAATAATCCCTCTCACAGTTCTGCTCTGGTGCTAGGATTCAGAACTCACTCTAGATATTTTGGTGATCTTCGAGGACCATTCAGGAGACATATTCTGTGAGAGCTATATGTTTATCCCTTTGCATCCAAGTTACGTTCAAGTTCCCAAATCTCGCTATTCAATTTGGAAACAATGGTAATTTGTTAACCGATCTTTTTGTCTACCTTATCTACGTAATAGGTCCGTAATATTTTGCTTCCGATCTACTAATGTTTATTGCTAAGCCTTCGCCACCCAGCTGCACCAGGAATATCGGCATTCATAACAACCTAGACTTGAGGACCGAGGTGTGCCTTCCAACGTTTCCGTTTTCGTTCCAGAAAATGTAATCAATTAACTAGGAGCAGGAGGGAATTTTCCTTGGCCTCCCGCGGCATAACTGGTGTCCTTTACGGTTTCGATAATTCTCGCTCAGTTTTAGTAATCTCCTTAAAAGCCTTTCTCTTTACCTTCGGGGAATCTTTCTCCTCAGCCCGGCCTCCTCCTCTCTATTATTACAATCTCTCCGCAGTTTGTTGGCTCTAATCCGCGTCCTCTCCACTCTTTCTCTCCCTCTCTCCCTCGTGCTTTTCATAATTGGCCCTCTCTCCTCTCTCTCTCCCCCCCTCTCTCTCTCCCTCTCTCTTGCTCGCTGCCACCGCTTCCCACGTGACGCCGACGCGGCGGAGTCAGAGATTATGACATTTGCGAGAGTAGTTACGTCTACATGCCGTAACTATCGAGCTAGGTCATAGAAAGGCGTGGTCAAATTGACGTCGTTTTTCATAACTAATTTGTCATTTGGCACTTGTGTAATACGGACATTAATTGCCGGAGCCGACGCAGAACTTTGCCGGCAAGCTAAATGTTGTCTTCCTGGCCTCAGTCTCATTTTTTATTCAATACCTCTCAGTTGTAGTATATTCAATGGTACATATTTTCTAATTTTACCAGAAAGAATATTTTTCGATTGAATGTGCGTACGCCGCTGCATTGGTGACTTGTGAGCTCTTCGCATTCGCCCCTAAGCAGATTGCACAAAACTTGAATATGAATGGAATGAGGAATTTTTCATACAAAATCATGCAACCAATTAGTTCAACTTATTAGTTATCATTATGTATAGAAACCGTAGCGTATGGCGTATTTACTCCAGTAAGCTTCCTGATTCAATTCTGTTGGACTGGCTTCCATTTCCAGGGAAAATATAGTAGGCTGGGCTTCACTTTGCCATGCCCAACAGTATTTTTACCTTCATACAGTCATGTGAACTCCCTTTCGTCTGGCTCCTACTCTTTGGCCTATCTGCAATTGGTGGCTCAGCATGGAGCGATAATAGTTGCCCCTGCCATACCAGCTCTCGGGGTCATTGGAACGTGCAAGCCTTACCACAACGTATACAAGTTGTAGTCCAAGGGAAGGGGAATGTACTGGGTACTACAGGAAATATTCTCCTATTCTTCTCTTTTTCTTTTTTTGCAGCTGTTTGATGGTAGAAAAACTTGTGTAATTGGTTGTTAATTAATGAAATTCCTGTAATATAAATACGTATTATGTATTAAGAATTGTGCTTGCAATTTCCTACACTACCCGCTACCTGCGCACATAAGTAGATAAGATTCACCGATAGTGATTGTCGGTGTATCTTCCTCTTTTTCTCGTCATGAAATCCTCCTCCTCACTTAAACCTTGCGCTCCATTTTTCTTCGCCATTCGCGAATTTCAATGCCCTCTC
Source organism: Ceriagrion tenellum (assembly GCA_963169105.1). Taxonomy (NCBI): domain Eukaryota; kingdom Metazoa; phylum Arthropoda; class Insecta; order Odonata; family Coenagrionidae; genus Ceriagrion; species Ceriagrion tenellum. The sequence continues at coordinate 160,734,249 of OY720635.1, forward strand.
CCGTGAGGCCGCCGCGGATCGCGTGCGCCTTACCTCCGCCGTCTCTCACACGCCACGCGGATCCATCACAGGCCCCTCTCATCTGATTCCGCCTCCCCACCGCCCCCTTTCCCCGCCTTCCCCCGCAAAGGGCCGTGCGGAAAGACATGTCACTCATCAGTTGCCGCCGTCTCCCCGCTGCCATCTCGCCTCTCCCCGCTACCATTGGCCCGCGAATAATTTATCAGTTTCCCAGAGTCCCCTTTGTGTAAACGCTACGTTCTCCTCACCCCCTCGCACGGGATAACACCCTCCTCCCTTCAAACACTTGCGTCCTTAGAGAGAAAATCGGTCGTGCACATTGGAGGTTGAGTGGGCGGATAGATACTCGACTCACTCCCGATCCATTAGTAGATCGTGTGCACTCCAATCGTATTTTCCTTGAGTTCTTTCATCGATTATGTACGCTCGCCTTCCCAACTTCCCGCCTCTACGCCCGCAACTTCCCTCCACCATCGACACGCCTCCAAGCTAGCCGCTTCGCAAAACGTTTGATCGAACTTCGAGAGGCCGAAGTCCCGTCTACTGAGACCGCAGAATCCATAGAGAGTCTTTGGGCAGACACGATTTGTTACCGATTGACCGGCGAGTGGGTTAGTGACTAAGAGCCGAGGTTCCCTCGGCTGTGAAATTTGGCTCTGGCCCTCAGTTCCTGTTAAAGCATTGTGAAAAAGTACTAACTGGTGATTGTAGATATTTTGTACTTCTTGTTAACTATACGTATGCGTCCCTCCCGTGAAAACTTAAAAATTTGTATATTTTTTACACAACATCTATTTATTTTCACAATATTTTCCCAGTTGCGTATTGAAATCCTGATTTCTCCAAATTGCGTGGGTGAATAGTTAGTGATCAGTTGTCAGTGGGTATTATTACAATGTTGAGTAGACGCTGCCAACTTTTGGCTGATTGATGATGTCGTCATTGATAAACGAGTGCCAATAAGCTAAGACGGAAAATATGCACCGCCTAGTTAACTATTTCGTTCGTCCATATTTTTAGAATCCTAGTCTTTTCTATACTTTTCTATGAATTGATTATTATCGTTGTATTACTTAAATTTGTGCTTGTATTAGCTTTTATCGTTCACATTTCTAAATGATTTAGTCATAAATTGGCATTTATCGGTTGAACATTCCTAGGTTGGGCTTTGACATCCTACCAATTCTTTATAGACATCCTATTGTACATCCGATATAGATGTAGACTATGCAATTGTAAATCACACGTTTGATGCGCTGTTTCGGTACAATTTCTGAAGGAGTTATCATGTCATACGCATTTATGTGATATTGGCTATGGTACAGGATTAACGAGCTGTAGTGCTTCGAAAATAAAATAGCATAAATATAACATTTGGCTGGCATAGTTTGTAATATTTCATGCTGATATTTTTTGCGAGCTTCTAAAACTGAGATCCATGAGAGATAGAATAGAATGAGAATGTATTTGAGGCGGTTTTAGATGGAACGATTACGTTATAGATAGATGACCGGATGTGACATTGACGATGAGGGAGGCATAGGATTACATAATAGTCACTGATGAAGGGGAGATCGCTCGAGGACATTAGAGAAATGCAGAGGGGGAGGATAGTGGCAGTGACCAGGGAAAGTGGGATGATCATAGCAATCAAAGAAAGGAAGAGAGCTTGAGAAGTGTGGAGAAGGGAGGAAAAGGCCATCCATTTCTGATGGGGTGAATTGAGGTAAGAATCAAGTCGATGCGAAGCAGGAAACGGTGGAGAAGGAAGATTTTTTGGAGAAGAAAGAGGTTTTTGAAGGGAAAAGAAATCCAGGAAAAAGATCGGGACTACCTTTGACCAGTAGAACACTAGTGTTGAAATTAAAACGCTACTCTCCCCACGCGCAGCTGCTTCTGACTCTGCTGAGGACTTCCCCTGACGCTATGCTTCGTATTCCTACATTCTCATGCTCGCTACCACGAGTCAAACCCTCCTCTCTCTCTCTCAATCCCCCCTTCGATCCCTTTCTCTCTCGGAGTGAGTGTGAAAGACGTTTTTGTGCCAACTCCACCCCGGTAATTTCCTCCCTGTCCTCATGTCCTCTTTTCACCTACCCTTATCTTCGATAGACTTGCTGCGTCTCGTACCCTCGCCCTGTGGGCCTTACCCCTCACAACTTTGCGGCAACTTAATCTGGGAGACTTAAGGAACACCCCTCGTGTTCATTCAAGGTGTCAGCCTTAACTCTTTCACCCACTTGGAGACTTCTCACTACCTCTTACCCTGATATCCATCGCTGGAGCTAATGTTCCATTTTCTTCCCTTACTCAGTCAATGCATCTCCATTGTCCTATTTATCTGTTGTCGACCACCCTACGAGAAAATGAAATGAATTGAGAATTACTCACTCATACTTACTTCTTAGGCCGTCTTTACCCAAGATGGGGTGTGGTCTCACCCACAAGTGTCCTCTGTCTTTCTCTGTCGGCTGGCTCATCCACTTTTCCCTCCTACCGGTTAATGGCCGAATTGACTCCATCTCACTATCTTCGTCTGGTCTTTCAGGAGGTATTCTTCCCCATCTTCTTCCCAGGCCTACCTTATTTAGTACTCTACCCTGCTCACTTTGCATTACGTGGCCAGCCTTTGCATCTCATTCTTCTCGTTCGTCCGCATGCCACTTAAACATAGTATTTGTAAAGATCTCTTATTTCTTTGTTGTGCTTGAGTCTCCTAATCCCTTTTTAATTTTTTGGGTCTAAGACTTTTCTTAGGATTTTCTTCTCAAATGCGATAATAAATCTCTTCCTTCATGTTCATTATCCATGTTTCTGCGCCGTACAAAATAACTTAGCGAATTATTGACTGGTATATCCTTATTTTTGTGGTCTAAGATATTATCTTTGAAATGATAACCTTATTGCACGATTACAAACTTTGTTTAGGTACATTTATTCCGTTGGCTAGATCAGTTACTTCGCTATATTTGTTTGATATTCTTACTCCGAGGTATATGTATTGTCCCATTTTCTCCAAACTTTGCCAGTGTACATTTATTGTACCTGCTTGTTAATTTTCTTTTCTTGTGAAGTGGATGTATTTCGTCTTATCATCATATATTTCCATTCCCACGAGTTCCGTTTCGTGATAGAAAACCCGTGTCTCTTCCTATAGGTCTTTCTGTTTTCTGTAAGGAGACATCAGACATCATTCTGGAATGCGATTTTTTTAATTCTACGTCTTACTCCTATTTCCAGATTAATCTTTCTTACTCTTTGTCGGGCATCTTCCAATGCTATGTTAAACAGCAAACGCGATAGCCCATCTCCCTGACTTACTTCCGTTACAACTGTAAATGTATCTGACATTTCTCCCTCTATCCTGACTGTACATTTTGATCCTTCCTCTGACAGTTTAGCTAAATTTATGAATTTTCCTGGAATACCAAACTTTTCCATCTTTTGCCATTTTCGTTGGGTTTTTGAGACTGTCGTATGCTTTTGAAAAATCGATAAAAATCCATGAAGCTCTTTATTGTATTCCCAATATTTACCTATTGCATTGTATAAAATGAAACTTTTATAATTAGACCAATAAGGTTATTATTAGAAAAAACTTTCTCAAAAGTGTACTAATGTCATCGAAAATTCCATTTAAGAGCATCTGTTAATTCGTAAGAACTCACAACACTGACAGTACTGGATATGAAACTAGAATTCTTTTTATAAATTTTTTCCTTAATTAAAGCATGTCATGACTCGAGTTTTCGGCTTGGTCTTTGAAATTTTGATGACTTTATATCATAATATTTGTTTTCGGATGTTGAGCGTGGCATCTTTTTATTTGTAAAAAACAATTATTGTAAGAAAATATCTATTATTCAGTGTTGCGCATGCACTCGAATAATTAAGAAATGGATGTCATGTGACAGGAGGGTATGAGTTAAAAATTGCATGGAATTGCCAAATAAACTATTTGGTATGACGCTATTGTTCTCCTTCTTTATCGATGGTTATCAGTGAAGAGGACACATTTGCTAAGCTTCACGCCGAAATCGCTCCAATCACCGTAATAGCAGCGTCCGTGTCGGGGACATCTGCAAATCTCGTGATCTAGAGGGTTTCGGAGAGAGATCTTGTGTGTGCGGGAGGAAATCCAAGGCGGTCGACTCATTTCGCGCCGAGCCTCACGGACTTGTGCGACGCGGGAAGATATTCGAGCTTTTGGTGTGTAATCTCTCCTCTCTTAGTTGGCAACTGCACCTTCTCTGCTGCCTCTCCTCTCTATCTCCACTCTTCACTCATTTCGCGAAACCCTCTCCGCCGCCCGCATATTCGATCCTGAATGGCTGTGTTTGGATTTTTTTGCATTTCCCCCCTTAATGTCCTTCCCTCCCTTCTCCTCTTCTCGCTTGCCAGAGTCGCCTTACCTTTACGTTTTAATGGACACTTAAAAGGGAACGTCTGTTTGTTTCCAGGATCCTCTTTAACTCCCCACCTTTCTTCTCCTCTCCGACCTTCCCCCCCCCTCTCTCTCTCTCTCTCTCTTGCGGTTCGTTACTCTTCTTGCCGTCGTCTATTCGTCTCTCAATTCTTCCTTCTTGTCTCACACTCTCTGACTGGCCGAGTGAAGAACGCGTGGAGACCCATGCTCATATAGATCTAAGCTAGATTTGTTTTCCTCAATCGAATTACTGAAATTGGGATAATGTTTGTCGAAAATGAACGATAATATCTTCAACCAGGATTGTCTTTTTTTGTCACCTCTTGAGTAAATTCCGTCCCGTCTGTTTTATAATCGTTCTAGTTTCTCATGCTGCATTATTTCTACCTATATGGAATGAATTTTAGCCGGTCGAACGTAGTTTTTTCCAGTAGTTTAAATAAATGCGTCGGAGACTAATAAAAAACCTGTCTTAGAGCCATGTATACAGGTAAATGTGTAAATAATATGTCGTTATATTGTATTATAATGTCAACAACTTACGATATCACTTATCGAGTAAAACTTGATGCAGCTTTTATTGGAGTGGCAAAAATTCGAGAATTATATCGTCATAATATGCAAATACTTTATTAAATTTTCTACCAACTCGAAGTTTCAATGCTCTTTGAACTTAGGCCTTTACCCTAGAATTGAGGGGAGTACCCTCTTTTAATTGAACGCGCCTACGTAGTTATGTTTTTCGTGATGAACCCAAGTTTTCTTACATAATCTTAGATTTTTAACGAATATCTCCAAGCATATTACATGGTCATAATCGAATGCTAATTTTTTACTTGCCTTTATTTTTATTCAGTTCTTTCAAATTTTATGCACCGAACTCGGAAATCGTTCTGGTTTGGTGTTTAGGAATATTAAGTATTATTCATATAAATTACCTAAAATAGCGTAAAGAATCCTACTGAAAAGAGAAGCTACGTTCTATTTAATCATTTCAACGCATTTCATTCTCCATTTTTCTCCTGCCTACTCTTTTGTGACACTTTATCCTCATCAGATTTTTACCGGTTATGTCGGGTGAAACTACTGTTATAAATCTTAGTATCGTGCCCTCAAGGAAGAAATGCGTAAAGAGAAGAATCGAGTATGAAATAGAGAGATAATGAAAAATATTGTATGAAAATTACGTAATATACGAGGAAAGGAGAGTTACAAAGCGAAACATCGTGAATCTTAACTTCATCTCCTACCCGACTGCGACTAGTTCCCAGTGATCATGCCCACAAAGCATTTAGAAATCGTCCGTGAGTGTGGTTCTACTAGTGTACGGACAAACGCATCACCTTTAATTGCCGCGTTTTCAGTAGATCATACGAACTTGGTCACTTTCCGGTGGGCCCTGGCCTTCAAGGCGAATCTGGCTTTTGTTCGCTTTCTCCAAGGATATGTGGCGGAACACCCACTCGAATAAAATTACAGTCAACTTTGGAATCCACCGGAGGTTCACCTCCTCCGCATCTCCTTCACCGCAACTTCAAGAATCCTCAGTCGCATTCAGGGAGCTGGGAATCCGTGAGTCGTTGCGTGAAGATTCGCATTTTCTCAGAGCGAGATGAGGGATTGTGGGATAATTCTTATTGTCCGCGTGGCCATGGCAACGCTATCACACCCACCTCTCCCTCCTCCCTCTTCTCCTTACGTGCCATTCTTACTTCTTATCAATATCTCCTCAATCTCTGCCCTTGCATTTCCCTCTTTTTCCGCTTCGATGTTTCCGTGTAGGATTCTCGACATTGTTTTAGTCCGCCTGTCTAATAAAGCGTTTACTTAATCATGCTCAATATAATTTCAGCTTGTTCCGTTGCAATCTTTCAGAGCACCTTCAAATGTTTGCGGACATAAGAAGCACTTCTTTGCTGTTCGACTGTCAAACTTTACATTTCAACTTCATCCCCCGTGCCTGCTCTGTGCCTTTCTCCGCCCCCGCCTACTCTCATTTCGTCCCACTCTTAAGCCATCCCCCTCTCCCCCTCAACTCCAAGTGCCTCCAACCCGCTCTTTTCCTGGAGCAGCCACACGGAATGCAATGCGCTTCAAAGCCCCGCAGGAAGTAGTCAATAATTCATACATTAATCTTGGTTATTATTCCCGCTTCTCCTTCTACTCCTCCCCCCCATCTCACCCTCATTCCAGGGTGCTCTCTGCGTCGTCGGCTCTAGTTTCTCACCCTCTCCCCCAACGTATCCCTCCCCCGCCTCTCTCCCACTCTCTCCTCATCCTCCCTCCACTCTCTTGGCTACACCACCAAGAGGATTCTGCTTCGCTTGTCCCGTTGCTACGTCCCAGCTCTCGAAGCTGAATGAGAGAACTGCTTTGCACTCGATTTTAGGAATTCGATAACTAAATATTATCTACTAACGGAATCTTAGCCATGTAACACCTGGCTGTGAGCTTGGTCCTGGAGATGTAAGGTTTTCATCTCGACTTCGACTGACTGCGGCGAACAGTGCAATCACTTCAAGTTGATACTTGTCGCTCTGCTATCTCTATCCTCGTCCGTGCTGCATGATAATCCGACGGAATAACCACTCTCCTCTACGCTGATTGCGGGAAATACCGTTACGTCTCCTTATTGATGCCTTGAAGGGTTCGTTAAGATGGATTTCGTGTAGTTGCTGTGTCTATCTCGCATGAAGAATGATGGCTTATTGGCATATCTATTACCACCTAAAATTAAGGCTAGACCGGAGTAGGAGATTGTTTTTTTTCTCTAATTTTTTTTTGTAGAAATCCTTATCAGTGTATCCATCTTGGTGTTGTTAATATATAGGAACTTTTTCTGCACAATTTAAAGCTGCCAAATAACTTTTGAAAAAACACAACTCATTTGAGATAAAAATCAGTTTTGATCAATTAGTTGACATTAAAACGTTAATCCCTACTTGTATGACCAACCTTCTTTCTGCATTAATTTTTCTGATGATTCTTGCGTATAGTATCAATGGGAGATTGTTGTTCAATACTATTTCCATCAGAGGTATTTCTATTTCTTTAATTTTATTGCGAACGTTATGGAGAATTATGCTTCAGTAACCTAATTTATGTCTTAAATCCGTGATTTTTCCTCTTGTTTTCAAAGACGCACTGTTCTAAGCAGCATTTAATGATTCCGATTGCTGGAATTCCTAACATGCCGCTTTGTGAGGACTTACCCCGAAAATAATAAAGTTTTTCCTAATATCCATGGCCTAGAAATACAAATGGAATTGGAGACGATTAGAATTTACGTCTTTCGAGGATTTTGAATATTTTACTTCTTAGCTTAAGGGTCATTCCCATCCAGAGTTGAAACCGGTTTTACAAGTGAGTTGGGTTTGGCAACAATCTTCTTCCCTCGAAACCTTATCCCTGCCGGAAGCTGATGGAGGTCTGAGTGAAGAAGAGGTGTGTGGCAGTGAAGCGTGGAGGGAAGCAAAGGGAGTGGTAGGGGTGGGTGGGGCGGAGGGACGGAGGAAGGGAGAGAGCGGCTGCTGATGAGACGACATCATCCCCCTCCCCGTGTACCACCCCCTCTCATGCGATTCCCTTTTCCCCGTTCACGCACCGTGGGGATAACTTTGATTGTATGTTTCCTTAGGGGGTTAGTTTCTCCGTGCGTCCTCATTGGCCCTCGATTAGGAGCGCTTTGCTATTCCGTGCCGTCGGAGGAATTGGGGGGAGGAGAGCGGGGAGGGTCGAGGGCTGTTTTCGATTTTGGCGTCCGCTTGAACCAAACACGGCTCAAATAGGAGGGCGCGTTGTTTATTATTGCTCCCTTGGTGATGGAGGGAATAGGACGGCGACCCATTCCGGTTGGGTTTCCTGGAGAATTTGTTGGGTGGGAGAGGGGGTGTCATGGGGAGGGCTGCTTGCCTCAGCGCTTGTGTTTTGCTTTCTTTCGCAAAATCCGAGGCAGGAAGGTGAACATTGAAAGAGACAGAATGCCTGGAAAATCAGATAGTTCACAACCGTAGATCGCAAGTGTAGAGGCGCTAAGTACAACATTATTGATACAGTATATTTGGCCTCTTGAATGAGGAGCAGTTGTAGTTTTCAATAAATATTTTGGATGCGGGTGAAAAATCAACTCGGGGAAATAAAGTAATGGTTTTCGTTGAGAAAGCTTCTTGGCATTTCTACTATCAGTTCGAGATGGGAACTTCAGAATTTAGAAGGCTATAGTTTGGTTCCAGGTCCTCTCAAAAACTATAACGGAACGCGAAATTTTTGTTTATAAATGTAGTGCTCTGTAGGTTAAATAAAATAGAAGACTACGGGATGAGCAAGTGTTTATCATTCTTTGGTTTTTCAAAATGGTTTTATCCTCATCAGTTCATAAGCGAGAGATTAGTTTGCTGTATCTCTGTATTCCACTCCTCTCTCCGGCAACCTTGTCGTACGATGACTCATATAAGGATTTATCCTTAAATTTTTGCTATGTATTACACTTAGCTTAAATTAATGCATTTGATTTAAATGCGATTTCTTATTTGTTTTTCAATAAATATATTTTAAGTCCAGAAATTAAACATGTATTCAATTAGTGGGACTTTAATTCCGAAAGTTAATCGATTCTTTTGATGCCCTTGTACTACGGGAGATAATTGTTTTAAACTACTGGAGATATCTGCTGAATTAAAAGAGACTAATTCGTCAAGATCCCGGCTACTAAGCTCATATTTGGGTCGCAGCTTGTTTGAAGATCGAGCGTTTAGAATCATTAGCTAGTGATGGATTAAATGAAGCACCTGGTACCAGTTTTCTAAGTTTGAGCGTTAGTTTACCGTCAGATTTTCTTTATGATCGTGGTATTGTGTTCCCACATTTTGTACTAAGACACAATAGATTCGAAGCACCTCGGGCGTGTACCGAAGCACACTGTCGGTGTACTTGGCGCATAATCTCAGTTTCATCTCTCCTTTTAGGGTGAGACTCATTTTAAACTTGTCGCACGCACTTGCCTGTCGAAATGGAAGCGCCGTTGAAACCGCATTTCCCAGATGGCCCGTGCGGGTGGGTGTCGCTCCCTGGGGCTGGTGGGGGGATCGAGCGGGACTGGTACGGGGGGGGAGAAAGGGGGGGTAAACTTGGAGGAAACAAAAGAAGAGCGAGTGGGTGGGTGGGGGGAGACGTTACACCACCTTTCTTTCTCTCTGCGGAGAAATGAGGCGAGGAGGCAGGACACAAGGGTTTGCGAGTGGACTCGAGAGGAGAGTGGCAAAGGGACGGCGGCGGAGATAGCAGGGCCCGCCGGGATGGGACGGAGGCCTGGGCGGAGGACCAACCCCTGCCTGCTCTGGGAGGCGTCCATTCCTTCCTTTATTTTTCGGAGAGGATTGGAGGAGGCCGTGAAGAGACGCGTGCGAAGGGGTGGCCGAAGGATTGGATAAGGAGGCCCTCTGGGGGCTGCGAGTCTTGTGAGGGGGTGGGAGGCGGGGAAGTCCGTCGCGAAGGGAACATCGGAAGGTAAAGAGTTGATTGTGTGAGAGAGTAACGAGAAACAGGTCATTTCCATCTCGCATCGTTTATGTAAAGGGAATGACCTGCTCTATTATAATGTCTGCATTCTTACCCAAAACGTTGTTTTTGCAATTATATCAGAAGATTTCCCCAAACTTTACTTGTAGCTTCCGTATGGTCTTGTTTTTATTGATAACTGTGCTCACTTCGTAAATGACTTTCCTCAAATAATCAAATATCGCGTTAATGGCCAATGTCATACGTCAGCGTAAACTCTGTCGTACATTTCTGGCGATAAATATATGCCTTCCACCACTTTGGATGCTATTCCTCTTAGCTATGGTTTGTGTCAAGACTAGGTAGTTCCCTAACGCTAGTTCACAGAAAACAATGGAAGTGCTTCGACAGTGACACTAGTAGAAGGGAGAATCGTGGCAAGGAGGGTAAAACAGAATTAACTTACATTCTTTCTCTATACATGTGTTGGCCATGGAAATACATGTTCCAGTGCTCCAATCAATTCCTTTTCTTTCGTATGAGAGCGTAAGCGTTTCGTTCTTTTGTGACCCTGATGGCGTAAAGATAAAGACAAACGAGTATAAGATGCTGGAATTTGTGGGATTTTAGGATTTTTCCCTCCGTCTTTTTTTTCCTGCTTATTCTTTCTTATCTTTCATTCCCGTTCTTTTAAAACTGTGGTGCCCCATCCGTTAACATTTGCCTCAGGACACTCTAGGAACAGCACTCTCTCCCTCTAACGGCTTATTATGGTGTTGCGTGGAGGTGATTTTTTAGTGTCTTTGATTTCCTAACACGGTCGTAAGTGTGCCAATTTTGCAGCGGAAAGGGAGGAAAATACACAGGAAGCGTACCGTTGTATTATTTCCATTGCAGGACATCTTTTTGATTGATAGAAGCATCGGTCACAGTTTTATGTTCTGTCTTGTTCATTGGATTAGTTCTCTGAAGAGAGAAAATGTTGCTCTTGTGCCTGGTGAACTTGTCCATTTTCCTTCCTCCGTACCAAAATAACTTCTGGCTCAATCTTTTAATCTGGCCCAAACTTCTGGCCTCTTTCCCGGATCGGAAATTGTGACGTTCAGGTGTGCAATCTCGGGCTTGTGCTTTCCCTGACATTTTAATATTCCTTTAATAAATCCTTGTAATTTGCAACTTTAGTTTCTTTTCAATTCTTTAAAGGAATAAGTTATAGCAGTCGATGTCATTGTGGTCCATATACGTCTTCTTCAGAATTCGAGAGATCAGCCCTTCTATGAATTGCAACCTTTCGGATAATGTTTCTTCTTGGCTGAATGGTGCGAGAGAAAGAAGCCGATAGCATGTGTCAGGAGTAAAAAAATAATTTGTCTATCGTATAAATTGGGCGTATTGTACTTGACAGTTCCCAGGGAGTTTTTTGTGGAAAAAATACGTGTCGGAGAAGCGACGGGCGAGATGAGGGAATGGTACTCCATAATATATCACCGAAATTGTGGGGCGATTTTTTTCGTCGCAAAAAATTTCGCAGCGCGTCTCCGGGACTCTCAAGTGATAGCTCGATGGTGGAATGGGCTCATGTGTCTGTTATGGGAGATGGAATTGTGCTACGCACTTCTTTACTCCCCACGCACGGAAACATATAGACGCTCACCGTGAGCGGGACGCTTGGCTGAACGGTCCCGCGTGTCATCCCTCTCGGTTGTCGGGTGTCCTCGTTGTGCCACAAAGACACGTGCCCATCGTTTTGCTTAACCCTTCCACAGCGTATCTGGTTTTCAACAAGCGTTCTAAGAGTGTCATTTTAACAATGAAAGAACGAAAGTCATATTCGTATTATTTTCTTCGTATTCGTATTCTTCATGCGTTCACTTGTTTCAATTATACTGCACCAGAGATCGCCAGTGCCGCGTTCAAATTCGTGGACGTAGCGTGAGACTTAGGACGTCTGTTGCGGCCAAAGAAAAAGTTTTTTCAGGGTCGTGGAGTCGATCATCACGGCGATGCACAAATATTTGCAGATCGACTTTTGTCGACTATGGCGGTGAAAGGGTTCATCTTCTCTCCGTGAATGGCGAAGAAAGCGAAATTTAAGGAAGGCGAAGCACTTTTGGTTTGCTCTCCATGTCCACTTCTCGTTCTCTCTCTCTCGAAACGTTTCACTCCGTCGTGGAGTGCGACACTCAGTTCATTCCTCCTCAGCCACGCTCCTCTCTTCGTCGGCGGACAAAGCCTCTCTCCACGTCTCCCGCCCTGCAAGTTCTCACCGTGCATAATTCCTTCGTTGAATAAGCTGCTCCCCGCTATCTCGCTGCATGTCGACTGTTCGTAGACCTTTACGAAGATGCTTGGGAGGAAGGAAGGCAGGAAGTAAGCGGGAGATTTGCCTGTTGAGTGGCTTAATCCGACCACCATCGACCCCCCACTCCACGAGTCCACTTGCCCGCGGTTACTTCTCTTGTCTGCGTGTTTGTTGTATCTCTCTATCGCACTTGTTCCTCGTCATGATCGAAAAATTTTCGCGTCTGCTGCTCAGTTCTTCCACGACTTGGAGGAGACGTGTGTGCTCAGACGATAGGAAGTGGATTTCCGATCGAAGCCACTCTCCCGCGGGATTGGCCCTTTGTTTGTCCCCCGTGCCGTTCTATCCGAGTGGCTTTTTTTGGCGTTCCGAGTGTAGCCGTGGATGCATCAGTTTCTCTCCCATTTTCCTCGACGAGACATTTCATTTTTTCCACCCTTTGGGTAGTATTGGATACGTTGCACAAAGTCGGCTCTAATCGTTTCCCTGAATATAGCGAGTAATAATGATGTAAATCGAATTGGAGGCGTGTAGTTGGGTTCTTTCGTTTAATTGTAGCAATAATACTGTATTCATTTGTGGTTTGTCTTTACGAGATTTACCTGCATGTGTCAGCATAAAGTGTTCTGCCTACTTAAGGAAAGTAAAACCGGTATTTAATCATCTCTAAGCATTAATCCTTCTATAAATAGAGGTAAAACTTATTTGCTGTATGACAACGCTGTAGTTTGAATTCAATTAACGACAGGATTACATGTAATACAAAGATATTTAATGGCATTTGCCTTTTTGGTTAATAATTAGCTTCTATTTCAATGGACTTTTGAAGTTCAGTTCGAAAATCAAATGTTTTTGGCGATAAATTAATAATTTGGTCACCTTTGGATATGGGCGAGCTGTATAAATAAGTAAGACTTAGACAACAGTATTTTTGTATATTCTTATTTTAGTTTCCCCAATAGGTTAATAACGTAAATTTCTGTTCACTTAATTATTTCCAGCTGCGTAATTCATAATATAAATCCAATATCCGCATAATGCCTATAATTTGAGCTTTCTTTCACGAATTTGAAGTGCAGTCATTGGGTAATTAATTTATAAATACTACAAATCGATAATTATGGCAAGATGCGTTGGCTCAAGAGTGGATTTGGACGTCTTTTCTTGTCGGAAAGATTTAACGAACCAATCGGCCGCAGAGGTCGCGGAGGAATCCTCATCCTCACTTCTCGAAGAGAAACTGGAGAGCTTTACGTTCGTTTGTTGTTTCCGAGTGTGGGAGTGGAATGGTGGAATGAGAAGGGTAGTTGCGCCCTGCTGACTTCCGCAGTAAAAATTTCTTCAGTCTTTCATGCGTACTGTCTTAAATTCTTCATGGTGACTCCCGCTGTATGAGCTGGATGCTGAAGAGAAAGGGATTGGTGCGGTCGGAGCGTGTTGGATAGCTTTAGAAGTGCTCGCCAGTTCCATTAATAAGCGAGGGAGCTAGACGGACGAAGCCCCTACAACTCGCGGCTCTCACCCCTGCATCACCACCATTTTGAGTTTTCACCCTCCGTGTTCCCCTCCCCAATCACAGCCCTCTTCTCAAGAAAGCACCTCTCCCTCTCTTCCTTTCGCCTCCTCCCCAATCTGTCTTCGTGGTATTTTCATGGTTTCTTTCTCGTGGAATATGCGTGGGGTGGAGGAAACGGGCTTAGGCGATGGCAATAGCGTTGGCTGCGAGCTGCTAATCTTACGACTGTTTAATCCTTCTCTACTCCCTAATGTTCTTCTATTTCTTTTTCGAGCGCATATGGGGAATCTCGGAAAAATGAAAGTGTTTTTTAGTTTATTAGTGTTCATTTATAAGATTTTTACATTTTTTAACACCCTGAGCTTCATGCAGTATAAAGGATGCCGAAGTCTTGCACAGCATCCCTTCCTCCTTGCTTTTGTATTAGACTTTTATTGTTAGTTCCTGCATATTTGTCGTACTCTTTCAAAACATATCTCTGACATAATTCTCTTTCATTCTGTTCCGATGGGTCTGTAACTTTTATCTTTTTTTCTTATGTTAACGCACTTTTTTATGGATCCCATGTTTTTATGTCTGCATTTGGTCTCAACAATCCACTTCTGCTTTTCAGACACTGTTTTTAATTATTTGCATGCTGGTAGTTGGTCTACATTTGCTGCTAAGTTGAAAAACTTTTGGGGTAGCCTCTAAGCCGGATACTTCCCTTTAGAAATCTTTCCTATTCTTTTTGGAATATGTCCTCATTCGCTTCTTATTTAACTCTCCAATAGTACCATTTTATAATCACAAAAATCAGTCCGATTAGTCAAAGTAATAGCTGCTTGAGGTTTAAGACCTTTTGAATTACTTCTTTGGCTCTAGTCACCTCCCATACATCCTTTTGTGATTGTTAGAGATTCTCGAATTCTCATTTAGTTTTAAAAGTGGGTATATTTTTTGCCATCTATCGTAGCGGTTGGGAGACATCGTGTTATCATGTGCCGCGTAGGGACATTTATTTCCAATCTAGGAGAAGCAGGAACCGCTCGGGGAACGTGGATATTGACAAACTCTGATCACCGCGTCGCATGCATTCGGCCCCCCAGAGGAATTGCACGCAGATCCCTCCGCGGCCATTATGTGGAGAGGGGGGGGGGGGCTCCCATTTCTTTCGCTGGGAGGCGGCAGTGCGAGAGAGGAGTTGGATATCCCGCTCTCTGCGCCCGCCCGTTGCGGCGGATAAATCACGGCGGCGGCGTTCGCGAGAGCGCAGGCAAGCGCAATCCTCCTCCTCCACTCCCCGATTATTAAGCTCCGCTTCAATTCTTTACGCTGCAGCCACGGGCGCCATTACTCGGGAGTAATAGTCTTTCCCTGGCGAAAGAAATTCGCTCCCTCCTCTCTCTTCCCCGCCCTCCGCCTCGACGTGCTTTCTTTGGCCCCGCTCGCCAGATTCGAACAATTTTCCTGGCCATCCCCATTCATCGCTCCGACGTCCCCAAAAATGTCTCCTTCCTCCTCTCTTTTATGAGTAATTTCCATCCTCCCTCCTTCATCTAATTGCTCTCGGTCTTTATTTTCACAGTCGCTTTCTTAACATGTTTACTGTAAGTATAATTTAGACAAGTCGGTCAATTTGTGCTTGGCGTAGTATCACATTATTATTATTAGTATTATTTGGTAATCTGCCGGTCTTGGTAGGTTTAAATGAATTTAAGTAATGAAGAATCCTCTTTATTTTTACAAGTATAGGATCCTATCTAAATTCAGGTTTTCTGTCTTCATCTCCGTGTCCTCATCTTCTCTCTGTACATGAACCCCTTATCTTTCCTCATCTTCCTCGTTTACCCAACATCCTCCCCTCTATTAAATGCCCATCGGCCCTCATTACGCCTTCCTATCACCTACTTTTTTGCTTCTTTCTATATATATCTCATCCAGAAGGTTTTTCCTTCGCCATAACAAGCCCTTAATCTGAGATAATATTGGGATTTAACTATTGATGTACCTAAGCCTTTAAATTACTCATAAGGTAGTGCTCTTTTGTCTCTGTTTTTTCTTGGATAACGTAACGGGGACGATGTCTTGCCGCCCATATTAGGAGGTTAATTCGGTTTTTCAACGCATTATATATTTCGTTTTTAGAGAGAGAATTATTCGCAGTATTTCATATTTAGTTGAATTCCAATTTAAGAGTATTCAGCGCCAAAAATGTGTCTATTCCTTTGACTTTAGCTATCATTACCCCCACTTCGCAGACCAGTGGTGTTCAGGCCTTATCTGGATTGATATCTATTTACTGATGCCTCTCTTGCGAACGTATTCGAGTTATCATTCCATATCGTTGCCGGGAAAACCAATGACTTAGACTGAATACACAGATTTAGTTATAGAGTCATTGTCGCAATCATTACTATAGATACCTGTCGCCTTCTCGCTGAGATCTATCCCTGCGTCCGTTCGGACGCCGCTATCGCGCGCGCGATCCAATTGGTGCTTTTTTTACAACTCCTGCGATTCGATGAAGGCGAATTAGAGGTCCGAGTGGGACGGGGGTGGTGTGGCCCTTGGGCTTTCGGCGACCTTTAGTGTGTGACCCGCGTTGAGGCCTTTGCGTCTCCGAAACATAAACAAGCGGCGACATTAACAGCGTCCGTAGTTGTCTTGCGCCTACGCGTGTGTTTAGCCGAGTCTGGGGAAGGGGTCGGAGTGTCCTCGGGGCCACCTTTGGCCTTTTCGCGGAAAAAACAACTATCATCAACTCTGAAATGGAGCTTTCACTTCGTAATTGTTCGGCAATGACACTTTTACGCATTATCCCCCTCTGTCCAGCTAAACATTAATGTCATCTGCTTCGTTTTCCAAGTACGTGTCATGCATTCTACGTAATACTGCAATTTTACTTCATGTGATAACGTATTTTACTACTTTTGACTCCTTGTATTCTGCAATGCCGTTGGAATATCTCTTACACGATTGACTATGGTTGAATAAATTTTACGGAAGAATTTTATGCATTAGCAGATTTCTTTGTTAAAACGGTGAATAATGAGGTTAACATGTTCCTATCTTAGATTTTATACGAATTTTTAAGCAAGGGTTTTCGAAACAGAGTTGTCCACAGACGTTCTTTTTTACATTCTTATCGCCTCATCCCAGTGTTTTATTATATCTGTAGTCTTGTTTCTTACCCATCTCGTTCAATATGCTTGGCAAAATGTTTTAATTATTCTTCATTGGTCAATAATGGGCAGTGTTATTGGTCAAATTTGATTCAGTGTTGATTTGCCCTGCATTTTTCTCGTACTCGCGATGATATCACGCGCGTGACAGCTCCCCCAATCCCTTTCTTTCTTTCTCTATTCGCCCCCTCGCCCTCGTTTTCTCCCACACGATGGCTTAGTCTTAAGGAATGATTTTCTCCGCACGGGCAATGACCTTTTCAATTACAAGTGTTTGGTCTGATGGGTAAGGTAACGGAGATTATGGATGAGATCAGGAGGCTGAGTGGGTGGCTCACAGGGGTGATGAGGGGCGATGAGTTGATTAAGGCCTTTATTGAGAGGAGAATGTTGGACTGGCGGGGAGGGAAAAGATGGAAAATAGGGTTTATGGACGGTATGAAGAAGGGTAGGACACACACATTTAGTTTAAAAGAAGGTAATATCGCTAGGCAAGGGATAGCAAATGTAAAAATCCGAGGATTTTTCCCTTTTACTTCCATTGAAGCCTTCCTTAACGGGTAGATACCCTAATAGTAATAGGCGATGCCCCACACCCCCCGGTCTCGTGAATTACCGCACGCCGCCCCGTCCTTCACCACCTAGTCATTCGTATGCGGCCCTCTTTTTCCGGCGGCGTCTCCGGTGGTGAAGAGTTGGCTGGCCCACGCCGACAAGAGGTCTTCCCGTCTCTCATCTCCTCCTCCTCCGCTCCCCACCTCCTCTCTCCTCGCCGCCGTCTGTTCCTCTCATCCCTCTCGCACGCAGCCCATGGAGCTCTCCTCATCTCTCCTCGCCCGCGATGTCCTCTCATCTCCCGCGGGACTACTCCCGTCCCCTCCGCTCGCTCTCTCTCCCTAATCTCTTTACGTCCCCCTTCGTCGGCGGTCGCATTTGTCAAGCCCATCGCCGTCCTCCCTTCCCCCTTCCATATCCCCGACTTCCCTCGCTCGTCCCCCCCCTCCCCTCCCATCCCCTAGCCCCCCTCCCAACCCTTCCTTACCCCCCCTTCCCCTCCATTCTCAACCCTTCGCATCCAAAGCGCGATCACTATAATTTATGATGCAGGTATATTTTAGTTGCTTCATAACGGGCCAGAATGTTTTCACACTGCCATCGCCTTGAATTCGGCTTTGTCGTGCAATCTCCGCGGTAATGTGGAAATTTATTGCCAATCCTTTCCTCCGTTTGTGCTAATCCTTTTGTAGGCCGTTTGTTCGGATGATATCTTGACTCCCTCAATCTCTTCGCCATTCCTCGGCCCCTTACTCTCGTCTTCCAGCCACATTCGAAATGTTTCGCTCCATCGTCCGCTTCTCATCTCCCTTGCCTCCAATCCCTTGCTTCACCCGCTTGCCTACTCCACTTACTCTCGAGGCGAGCCCTATTCGCCAATGCTTTCCGCATGGAAACACATTCACCTGCTCCCATTTTTCTCTTGGTGTTTTAGAAACATTTTGCGATTCTGTTCCCTACATACTTTCCTTGCTGCTTTTTAACATTTGACATTTCCTGAATTTACTTTGATACCAAAAATTCACTCTTTCCATTTATTAGTCGAGCTTTAATACTTTTTCTCTTAGACAGTATTTTTGACTTTTTGTTGGCCATGAAATTTTTTTTTCGCAATTTTTTTTTTCACGTTATAAACTATATTTCATGAAATCGCTTTAATGGAGGACAGCATTTTATCAATAATGTTGACAGTCTGAACAAAATGGCTTTCTACTCAGGAATCCTTCTCATGTTAATGATGCAATTTTCAAAATGATAATGCATTTTAATTCTTGTTTAATTGGTATGAACTTGACTCAGCCGGTTTTTTTCTTCCTGCAGACACGTGAACTGCCCTGAGGGAATCTGTTATCTCGAAAGAGAAGTGCATAATCTACTTCACGACAGAGTAGGTTAAGCTCTGAGGAAGTTTTTATTCAGGAAAGGGAACTTTTTATGAAAACAGATTCCGTACTTGTACCTGTCTGGATTAGGAATGCGGTCGGAAAGGTGAAAAACTCCCTCACATAGTCGAGCGTACGCCGTGGAAGCCCTACATAATGGAATGCCACGCTCTGTCTTGCTATTTTGGGAAATGTCTTGTTCCAGTGCCGCTTTTTTTAAACTGGGAAACTTCCACATAAGAAGGTAGAATGTAGCGTATACCTTGAAGAATTATTTCCTCTTGGGGGACGTTATTTCTTCTGCGCCACGAATACTTCCTGACCGCTGGAATTATTTCTTTACCAAGAAATCGGGTATCGAAGGCGTTAAACCTTTATATGACTGCAGTGTGGCTTTATGCATGACTAAAATTTGGGATACTCGCTCCTCGGTTATTTTTAAAGATCGCAGTGTCGCAGTGCATTGGTGGCACTTCTAAAATGAGTCCTATGCGGGCAGGACGCAACGGGATTGGTGCTGCGAACGTCAAATGCTGTTCTTATCGACAGAGAAAGAAAATTTAAATTCTTTTTCGTCGCTAACAAGATCCCCATCACAGTTTTCTCTCGACGAAAAGTGAAACTTAAAAATAAAATGTTTTCGATGGCCCTTTCATGCTTAAGGGGTAAGTATTTTATATTCTTGTTTGATTTTATTTGGTCTAAAATAAGACTAACTCTAAAAAATTGTAAGAACTAGTTTTACTCGGAATTCCTGTAAGATTTGTTTTTTTTTCTTATTTTTATTCACTGTCTCCTTCGTCAGCTTCTCCTTAGGCAAGTATTTCCATAAGTCTTATTCATTTCGTCCGTAAAAAGGTAATGGGCCTGTCGATATCTAAATTTCATTAGAGTTGTGCTGTAAAGGTGAAATTCTCTGAAATATAACGCAGTTTGGATGTTCTGGCGTTGGCTGATTAGTTAATTTTTCCTTGAAATAGAAAGGATACACACAAAGGACTATTACAGTTTAGTTAAGATTTCCATTTTTCGATGAAAATTCTCTTTCCCATTATTGCTTCGTGTCAAGCAGCGGCCGTATGTTCTTAAAAATAAGAGTTCTTGTCAGTTTCGTTTGCTTGGCCTACAATTTAGATGCCCCTACTTGACCGTAGTAAAATTCTTTCTGCCATTCCATCTTCTAAGTTGGAATCGTTTCCAATGAACGCCTAGAATTCTGTGCTTCAGTTTGCCCGTCCCTTCCACGGTCCCTCCATCCTTTACCTCGCCCTTTGCCACCCTTTCTTACCGTGCATATACTTTACCAGCTAAGATCGCTTGCTGCAGGCCACCATCTCTTGCTCCTCTCCCAATCCCTAAACCTCTGTCTATTCTCCCTCCCCATCCCCTCCCTCCGTTTCCTCCCTCCCGGAATCCGCGGCTGGTTTTCCCTTGTGTTCGCCTCTCTTCTTTTCAATTCACTCCCATCTTCTCTCCCTGGCACCTGTCTTCCTGCGCGTTCTCCCCATTCTTCCTTCCTCGCTGACGGGGTGTGATGCGTCCTTTCTAGAGAGTATACATTTTCCGATATTCCCTACACCTCTCTTCTTTTACAGTTCATTTCAAGGAGTCAATTTGAGAAGAATCCCTCTCGATATGTTGTCTACGTTGAGGGTGTATTTAGTGCTCATTGTGTGTTCCAAGGGCTACGGGTGTAGAACGCTTACCAGTATTAGTATCTAAGTAATCATTTGCATCTCCGTCCTCCTAAATCACAAGCCATGGATAAGGAAACAATTGTTATGAAGCATGGGCATTTAGCCATACACTGGTACAATTTTTTATTTTTCTTATCTTCTAGTTTTTAAGTTTGAATAATTTTTTAAAAGCTAAAAAATCCTCATTGGCCTTAAGAATACGTATTGATTTAATTTATGATGATGAAAAGGAACTTTTATACTTAGTAGAAAGAACTGGGTATTTTTTCACAGGTTTATTTTATAAGCTAATACATGTATTACCTACGGTACTTTACCTACTATGGTGTACTATATTGGAAAAATATCAAGTGCTCTTTTTCATAATCATGAATTTACACTAAGTCACGCCTGAATTTTGAAAATTTAATTTGCGTTACTAAAATTTGAAGTTAAGTTGTGGTTTCATTTTAATATTTGCGTGTGTGAAGTTCATTTAATAAATGCGATTCGAGTCACATATATGTGGGAAGCCTTTTGCTTATCTTCTCCGAAAAAGTCTCGGGGCTACGTGGTACTCAACTGCAAGATTCAGCATGAAAATATGAGCCGAGAATAAAATATTTTGAGTTTACATAATCACAATACTCGCAACAGAACGCAGTAAACTGCGTAGCTGTATTCGGCATTGAATTAAATGCGTAACAGTGCTTGTAGTTACTGGTGTACTAACTCGGATTATGATCTATAAATTAGCTATGACTCTAATTCCCGTTTTTCATGATGTTTTAATCTGGAAGTTATCGTATTTTATTTTTGATTCCCTAAACTCATAATTCGTTCCCTTGAATTATTCGGAAGTAAAAATTTCGGATGCATTGAACAAGGACTAATATTTCCTCGTTCTTTTTTATTCCATTATATGCAGCGTTCCCGATTTTTCAAATATTGTCGAAGCATGAGGGAATGAGGAGTTAGCCGCCTGGTTTCCTTTATTCATTGCGATTATTTATGAAAATTCGAGAGAAATTATTGCACATTGGCAATGAAAAGAAAATGCGTGTTCTCTGTGCTAAAAACCGACTCGTCGCTGAAACAGCATATTTGATGGCTCAACCCAGGGGTTCATTTCACATTTGGATCGTTAATATTCCATTGTTTGCGATTCGGCAAGGCAAAAATCGATATCACCCCGATGCCTTAATTACTCCCCTCCGAAAATAATGCATCGAGATGATCCACTAAATGAAGATATGCATCCCATGGAAAATATTTCGTGTCCTTGTTATTGGTGTTGTCATAATTTCCAATAAAATATTGTAATTGTGAAACATGCCATAGACTCTTGGTCGGACAAATTTCTGAATAATTGGTTTTCGTTGACGTTTTGAAAATATCAGGTCGGTTCGTTTCCTCTTTTTAATTTAATTTTATAATTAAATTTTCATTCGCGGATCCTGTTGCGAAACAAAAGCTTTTAAATCATTTGGACCGTATTACGCTCTCGCGCACATGCATTGATATTCAATTTTATCTGGACGCTGCAAGGGGAGAAATTACGGTTTCCCTGGCGATTATTCCTCGTTCATATTTATTTATATTCCTCGCCTCTACGACGTGTTTCAAGTCCCGTTGTCACACATTTAACGAATGCTCTAATCTGATTGAGTCATCTCATTACTTGCAATTTCTCATTACTGTGTGTATCGCTTTACGAACTAATTTATGTGTTCTGTTAAAGGATAATTAACGTTTATTTGGTGCGCAATAACTCTGGTAGGACGTGCCATTTGTAAAAATTAGGAATTCATCTCAGCTAAATATTTTATTCCTCTTTCACGGGCATGTGATTACTTTTAGAGAGTGTGAATGGAACGTATTATTTATGTGTTCATTTATAATATGTTTTCTATTATCAAAAACTAATGTTTTTTTTATTTCTCTTTCCAGGTAAGTACCCCATACATCTCTCCTCTTCATTGTCGTGGTGCAGCCGTTGGAGCCAGCTTCACAATCAGGGTTTGATTATATTTAGGATATATTTCAGAATTATCGTTACATGCGAGACCCCTTGGATTCAGCGAGCGCTCTCCATTTTTCGCTGATATCGGAAATGGCGTCGTGAATTATTGCGTTGAGATGGCACCATGGGATAGAACGCGCCGCGGCGAGCACAACGTGTCCGGCCAAATGTCTTTTCCCTTCTTCTCTCGCGTGTCCCCCGGAAGGGGCTTAAGGGACGTCGCTTGAATTGGTTTTTGCAGGCCGTGTGATGCAGAGGACGATTCCCTCGCGACGGAGCAACGCCCGCCCGTGAAATAAATATTTTTAATGGAGCCGATGCGTGTTGCTCGATGAAGATGACTTCTCGAAAATATGCCATTTACGTGCCGGGGTCGTTTGAGGAAGCCTCCTGAGTGATGGCGAAATTCTTAGATTCTTATTTTCAGGATCGGGGATTGCTGAGTGGTTCGATCGCATGACTTCATCGAGGCGCTGGGAGATAAGGTTGCTCCTTGTGTAAAAAAAATAATGTTATTTTCATTCAGATTGCCTCGTAATTTCGACCCATTAACTGCGTTACTGCTATAATGCCTTACCGGGAATAAGTTCAATTTTAGGAAAAAGTGAACCTAGTATTTTTACATTAATCTTTAGGTATTTTTGATACTTTGGCTTTGATAAGAATCGTCAGTGACTTATTTCCAGCCTCTTCAAAATTAATTATTTTTTTCCAGTTGCCCCTTGAATTTTCATTCCCTTTTTTGAGCTTTTTATTGTGGTTTGGTTTAATTTAGATCTGATATTTGGATCTGAAGCCTTCAATCACAGTAAATTATTTTATCTCTTCGCCGTAGGCTATCATTTTAATGAATTATTACACAATGTGTGATTAAAAAAGATTTACAGAAACCCCTGGAGTCGATCTCGGGTCGTGGATAATGCTCCAGAAATAGATTGAGATTCCCGGGCGAGGGATCACCGTAAATTATTAGCGCGGGAGAGCAACAATATCGTGGCGGACTGGATAGCCGTTAGTTTATCGCGAGCGGTTTTCGTGGCGTATTCACAAGGCATCCGGGACCAACAGTTCGCGAGAAACATTGAGATAGTTTATCGTTGTATAGATTCAACGGATACTA
The DNA here is from genome assembly GCA_963169105.1 of Ceriagrion tenellum. Lineage (NCBI taxonomy): Eukaryota > Metazoa > Arthropoda > Insecta > Odonata > Coenagrionidae > Ceriagrion > Ceriagrion tenellum. The sequence goes on from OY720635.1 coordinate 160,757,930, forward strand.
TCTTTTGCGAGTACAGTGGAAATGGGATTGTTGGACTACAAGTTCATAATTTCTAATCCCTCGTCATTCGTCTAGCAGCAAGGGTCTTTTAATTCTGCTTTCTTTTTAATCGTCCGGCATGCGTCTGCATTCGGAGGAAAAAGAGAGAATCGTTGTTTTGGCTGTTTTAAGGCGGTGAGTGGGCGGGAGATTGGTACAGAGTGGGAATGGGATGGGAACGCAGTTTTGCCGTGTTTGTGAGTCTATGGATGGGTGGTTGGTATGCTGGGTTTTCGGAACCAACGGAGGGGATGGGGGAGTGCGATTGGTTGGCCTCGGGGCTTGATTTGGGCAAGACGGCGGTCTGCGTCGCCCTCAGTATTTTTGTGATCGAAATGGAATAAACAAGAGCATTGTACGGATCGATGTCTGTATCTCCTCGTCCCCCCCCCCCCTCTCACGTCCCGACGCCCCCGGCCGGTGCTCGGCCTTCCGGCGCTCCGGCCGCACGCTATTCGACTCGCCCGCTGCGTTGAAGTGTTGGCGCACACTGCACCCCGCCTGACTATGTCCTGGCGCGTGAGCCGCCACGCACGCCCATCTCTCTCTTCACTCGCGGTCACGGCCGCGCTGGGGCGAAAGGAGTCTCCTCTTGCCCCTTTCCAAGTGCGTTTCACTCAACAGCAATTCACTTCTCTCTTTTCTGTCTTACGTCTTCTCTCCCGTTTCAGTCGTGTGTGGAAGATGATGCGCTGAACTGAAATGGTAACATTTACACCTTCACCCATTGTCCACTTTGTAGAAATTGAACGTGATTTTCTCTCTTTATCTCCCGGAGCGGAAATCGCTTGTACAAAGGTGTACTTCTCCCCACTTTGTTGTGTGGTAGTGAAACATGGGTGTGTCAGGATAGACATAAGAGTAGACTAAACGCCGTGTGTATGAGTTATCTGAGGAGTGTTTGCGGAAAAAGTAGGATGGAGAGGGTCAGAAATGAGTGTGTAATATATGAATGTGGGTTAGATGTACAGTAATGGACATAATATGAAAGGAGTGTGCTTCGTTGGTTTGGCCATGTTGAGCGAATGGATGAGATTCGAATAACGAAACAGATATATAAGAGTGAAATGAATGGTGCGAGAGGTAGAGGCAGGTCGAGAAAGTTGTGGTTGAGGAAATTCTTAGGAGGTGGAATATTACGAGTCTTAAAAACAGGAGGGTGTGTATGAAGCTGTGTATGGGGGTAAGTGAAGCAAAGGAGGTTTGCGAGGATAGATCAGCATGGAGGAAATTATTGAAGCAGAGTTAGGTGTACCAATATGTATTTATGAGTGAAACTTGGTGACTCTGCCTACCCCGGAAGGGAACGGCGTGATTGGTATGTATCTCCCGGAGAAATGGATGTTTCACAGAAATTTAATTTGAGACCGACAGTTATATCCAGTAACGGTACTTAATTGCTTTGGTATAATACTTTTTTGCGGTTTTTTTAATACCGATTTTCAAAGTTTATCTCTTGTATGTCGACAAAAAAAATCTCGATTTCTTCTTACCCTGATGAAGTAATCAAAGTTTCTGTTTTTTGCTGTTGCCATATTTTGTACTTGATCGTATAACTTGATTAATCTCTTGAGATTGCAGTTCGTGAATAATAATTCATGTGTTGTCACATCCTGAGGTATGAATAATTAACCTTACTTCTGTAGTTATCTTGAGTTGGCGTTAATTTCTCGTCATAATGCAAGAAATAAAAGTGCCTAGTGCCCTCATCGCAGATATCCACCTGAAAACTTCACCGTTGAGTGCAATATTTTCAAAGTTCTCCCACCTTTTGGATGCTTATCTGAACCTCTTCAACATTATGTGAGTTACCTGGAGCTTTTATCAACTTTCCACCTCTTTCTGGTGGCTTACGAGACTTAGGATATCAAAATTTTTTATACATAGCTCTAGAAATATATCATAAGGTAATGGTTGGGTAGCTTCTTCATTTTACTCAGCCAAAAACTATGAATGTGTAGTAGCGCCGAGTTATATGATGGGGACAAGATCTTTTTGCCAGTCTAATCATGAATATTAGCTCAAACTAGAACTATCGCCTGCAAATGTTTATTTACTTCCGTATGGTTTAAGCCTGACGTTCAAAGGTGCATTATTAATTATCCTTGAATTCTTGTTACTCCTCTGACACTTGTGACCGCAGTGTTGTTTAATATTAGGTATTATCGTTTTGACTTGCTTATAATTGGCAAATATTTCGTGGCTAGGGCCTTTCTCACACGTTTCAGTGGACGGGCGGAAACAAGGGAGTGCCTTTCTCACCGTCTTTCCCAGTGTTTCCATGGAATTCTTGTCTCTCCGTTACAGTTATTCGATTAGTTATATTACATGGCTAAATATCAAATGCTTTTATTTATTTTTATTGAAACGTTCGTGAATCGGTATATAATTTAAATGCGTATTGATGAAAGATTTAGCATTGATAAAAAGAGCACCCTTCACCCTCCCGCTACGGTCATTCCTCCTCTTCCCCCTCCTCCGTCCGCCCCCGGACGCGGAAAATTCGCGTCAACCGACCATCCTATGGTGCTTCAACCTGTCTGCCACCGCTCTTCCCTTGGCGACCGTGCGCGTCATTGAACCTAAGGAGTGAGGGACCTTTCGAAGGCGCCTCAATCCTCCCTTTCCGCCATTGATGCCTTTGACGCGTTATCCTTCGGTATACACGTGCAGAGCAAGTGGGTGGAGTGAAGGAAATACGTCCCTGATACGTAGTAGCGCTTGGCCGCCTCTCCGATCGTCTCTCTCTCTCTTTTTGTTCAATTCCTCTTCCGCTGCTTCGTCATTCTGTTGCGATTTATCTCCTATTTGTTGGGCCACATGTTTTCTAGCCACCCTTTAGTCCTATTCGTGCTTTCTGAGGAGATAGAAAAACTAAACAGAACAGGATTTTAAAGGTTGTGACGGGATGGAAAATGTATCGTAGGCTGGGAAGGGGTCGGAAAAACATGCATTTCAAGATGCCATCCCGTCTTTTTCCTCAATCTTCATGTCTTTTTCTCGACTTTGTGTTTTCTAAAAATGAAATTCATTTTTCCTATGTCTTTCCGGCCTCCGAAGCACCCCTCCCCCCTCTTTCACAACCTTTAACAACCTACTCAGTTAACTTTTTCTGTCTCCTACTAAAGGCACTCCCCCCCCCCTTTCCTTCCGCACCGCATTTCACCCCTTTTGTTTGTCACCTTCTCCACAGAGCCATGCAAAGTCCCCCCCCCTCCTCCCTTCATTCCCTCCTTTCGCTCACGAATGATGTCGTGTCGATGGTGCGCACTCCTCCTCACGACGATGGTGGTGAGAAGAGTGCGTTTACGGGTACACGAATCGCCGGAGCTCGAACCACACGGCTCGCTTCGGCACTCCGGGTGCGAAGCGTAAAATCTTGTCCGCGGGCCGATGAGTGGATCCATCCTATCCCGCTCTTGCAGCGGACGGGATGAGCGGGATGCCCGGTGCTACATTGTGTGTACATACTTGGCTCTTTTGTTTATCCTTGACGGCGGGGGGCTGGGGAGATGTGGAAAAAGGGTGGTGTTTCAAGGGGGTGGTGGGTGGGGTCGAAGGATGAGAACTGTGTGTGTGAGAGAGAGAAGTATTTCATAGTGGGAGGGATGTGGCTGTGGAGGAGATGGGTCCCTCTACTCTTCTCCTCCCCTCCTGAGAGAGCGCGAAGTGGATGGATGGATGCATCCATCACGCCTAAGGACTTAACTAGATTCGTCTCTCCGGGTGGAAGTGCATCTCGCAGCGGGGCCAATAGGATATGCGATGCGGGTAGTTTAAGCCCGCGGAGGGATTAGCGCGGGGTGTTGTTTTTGGGAGGAAGGCTGGGAGGGAAGGAGGGGTAAGCGCGATACCTGGAATGGGAGGAGGTGGGGTCGTATGGGTTAAGCATGGGACTGGGGTATGTTCGGAGGATTTTCGTTTTGGGTTTTAAGCGAACGAGAGGAGATCCGGCTGCCTCGGTGAGCCGCCAAGGATGCGCGCCGCCCAGCTACGCTCTTCTTTTATCGTTCATTATTTTTCGCTCGGGAGATGGATCCTCCTCGCGGAGAGGAGAACCGTGTCCGGGGACGTTGCTCAGTTTTTAAGCTAATTGTATTTGGCGTCTGCCTGCGTTGCGCCCGTCGTAATTTGCCCCGTCTGCTTAACTCAAGAAGACGAGCCGATCTTCGTGCGAATGTCAGGTTGAGAGCTCGGAGAATATTTTTATTTTTCGCCGCCGATTTGGTGGCTCAAACATTCTTCCTGGAATATCTTTTTTTTAACGTGTGTGCGGTGATGGAACTCCAGGTTATTGACGCATTGAAAAAATGTAGCTAATGCAAAATGCGGAAATAGCCTCTTTTTGCGTGAATTTACGGGTAGTTGGAATGAAGGAGCTCTAAGGCGTTCTGCCTGGGGCGGCAGGTGAAGTGCTCTCAGCTGCCTTTGTGGTAAGCCTCAAAATGCCCGAAACCTCATGTAAGCGCTATAATTAAATTTTATTTTTGTGAAAATAAATTTTACGCCTTAATTTATATTTTCCCTTATGTAGAAAGTATTATGTACGTTGTAGTTAAGTTCAGCTGTTTTTCTCACCAATTTATTGGTAGTTGTTCTTGTTTTGTCTCATCTTAAGTCATGTAAAGAGTTCTCGGAGCGTGTATCATTGCCATTCTTAATAAAGACACGAATATAATATTCTCGGAAGCGAAATATTTTGCAAGTTTACTCTTTTTCCTCTCTCATTTCACTGTTTACTGGGTAATCTAGTGAGTGTAGAAACTTAATATTTAGGGTTGATTGAAGTCGGTCATTTCGTTCGCGATGGCTTTACTGAGGATGAAGGCTTATATTCTTGTCGTGTGAACGCCCGAAAGATATCCGTTAGTGAGATCCCGACATCCATGGGCTCGAAGGAAGGTTGTTCTGGAAGACCGGTGTTCCCTTAAATCCGCCATAGTCAGTCACGGAGTCGTTTCTTTCTATTTGCCGTCTCGCGTAATATTTTTGCGGCAGGAATCATTGCCCGTGTGCTTCCTTTGCTCGAAGGTTTGCGAACAGTAATTTAGCAGTGGCTCTGTCTTTGGAACACAGGTCACGTTTGGCCCAGATTTACTTATCACTGCGTTCCCTCTTTATGCGACCCCCCCCCTCCTACCCTCGGCTCTCATTCGAATATGTACCCTGTGGGGGTGCCGTGGCAGGCGGTCGCCGCCGATGGCCCGCGTGACTCTGGAGTTATCGCGGGTGAGGTGGGGGTCATCATTTTTGCCGCATTGGGATATTGCAATTTTTTTGCGAACCGTAAATTGAGGAGCGTTATGAGATCATTTTTTTATCCCATATAGAAGTGGAAAAGTAATGCGCTTGTCGTGGGAAGCGTCTCTAGTAATTTGGCTCTTCCAGTGTTTGCGGAACGGATTGTGACCTATCGCATGGAAACGGCGACTGTGTGCTGTGAAAAATAGGCATGAATTATTTCGCAGCGGAACCAGGAGCCTTAAAAGAAAAACAAGCTCAACTAAATTGTCGCGCATTTCTGCACTGTATTTTAAGGTATCGTGAATCGTGTGCGCTTTGCAGCATCTTTTTTGCCGAAGTCGTGCTATGGTTTCGCCTGTGGCTGCAATCCACGGTGAGGACTGACGTTGTGGTATTATTCCCGAGGTAATTTTAATTTAGAGCCCGAAGGGTTTAAATGGAATTGCTGATGGACTCTCGAGTAAATTTCAATGCTAGGAAGCACCAAAACCAATTCTTTCGTGAATCAATGATTTTCTTGTGAAATGAAGCTTTAAAAAGCGTGAATAGCCAGTGCTTTTACCGACAAGTTCTGAGCCCGTGTTAGCCGGAAATTCTTAAGTTATGATTATGACTTGTATGATGAAGAAGTTAAGTTACGAAGGTAATTTACTCTACGACGACAATTGATTGGAGCAATATGAACTGATCATGCAAGAAAGTGGGAGAATGACCTCAGGTGATAATTTGGAGAAAACTTCAAAGTCAATCATGATGCATGTGAGGCTGCGTCTTTGGATAAAATGAATAAAGATTATTTCAACTCCACCAATAAGGAGGAGTGTCGGTCGCTAGGAGAACGTGCCTGAATTTTTTTAATCCCTCCCGTTTGTCTCCTCTTATTCTGTTTGCTGTCCTGAGTGAAATGCTTTGCCTTGAGGACGACGTTTGCGCGAAAATTGAGTGTGTGAACCTCGTGTGCATCGATGTTAATTCTTTCCCTCGAGTGAGTGGACCTTGGTGCCGGGCTCGCAAATGCGTCCCTCCCACCCTAGGGAAACGCGGTGGGTCTCACTTTGATTGATAGAGAGGCAAGAGGGGCTTCTGGGACGGATTTTGTCGCACGCGCGTGCCTCCAGCCTCGCTCCCCGGGGCGCCCGGACTCCCACGCCGCGGAAGAAGTTTGACCCGAATGCGCTCCCCTTTGCTTACACACTGGCCTGCGTGTTTGATCACGCCCGCGAGCTCTCCGGGCTTCGCCACCTCGTGGGGGTCGAGGAGGGACGACACGCGTGTCGTACGCTCGGCCGCCGGGGAGAGGCTCTGAGAGCGTGAGAGGTGGACGCGTTTATTCGCTCTGGGAGTGACCGTGTGAAGGAACCAATGTCCACGCCCCCGTGCAACTTAGGCAGGATGTCCTCCTTGTCCCTTCTCTCCCAGCTACTCCGTCTATTCCACGTCAACATTCGTGATTTGTCCATGACCCCGGGAGGCTTAAAATTTAATGTTGATTTCGAGGTGTTAACTGTTTTTTAACAGTCCATTATTCGCTAGTGTTACATCTGTAAGAAAACTGTGTTACATCTGTATTTTCATGGAACGTACTGTATTTCATTAACCCATAATTGTTATCCTATCATGCATACTACATCATGTATGCCCCATGTTCTATTGGTATTCTAACGGTCGACAGTTATCGTGGACAACACATTATCTCTTTCGGCTTATTGTCGGACAATCGTCTCTTTTCGTGCTGAATGCTTTCTTAACTCCTGAAACTTTTACCTCTCTTCAGTCAAACGAAATTGCTCTTCCTCTTTCCCCCTCACAAAACTTCTCTTCTTCTTTGATGCTTTCAATATCCCGTTGCTTCTAATTGCTATCTGTTAACCCCAATCCTAATTTTCTACTGCAGGTTTCTCTCTACCGTAAAATGCTGAGGACTTCCTTTTCCTAGGGACAAGCATATCTATATTCAATTTAAAAAGAACTGGTTATTTGGCGCATAACTTCGCACGGAATCAGTCAACACCTTTCATCTTGTTGAGGCCGTAGATCGAGTTACAGAGCCAGCGAATCGTCTTCTCTTTCCAAAGAATTCTGTTGATGCATTGGATCTGCTCTTTCCGGCTGGCGCTATGTGACAGGACGACAATTTGTGTCTGTAAACAAAAGAGACGGTTAAGATTGCGAGCTTAAAAAATGGAGCTGGGAAGCAAAAAGCAGTCATTTGTGGAAAACCCGATGATACGCGGGCCTTTTTTTTCGCCCTGAACTTGCACAAATTCCTTTCACTGCCGTTTTGAAGTTGGTGAAACCTATTAGTAAAATCTAGATTACGTTTGGATCGAAAGAAATTTAACTTAATTAATCCTTCTAGTCCTCTCTTCCGTGGAGTTCCTTCTATTAATCGCCAAACTCTTATCATTATCTACTTTAATCCATTACATGCATATCTTGAGCCTGATTTTGTGATACAGTTCAGAGTTCACTCCCTTGTCATCAACCGTTATCACTCTGAATACTTTACTTTTACTGTACTGCAGCTCTTCAATCTAATCTCGAGTTAGAATTGTTTTATTCTCACATGCCTCGTCCTATTGATGCCCGTTGTAATTTGCATGTGGTGTTCCGTTTTTACTACAATATTCTTTCCATCGATTTCTCTTCATGCTCTTACGTCGCAAAATATATCAAATTATTTCTTTCGTCTTTCTCTTCATTTTATTTCAATCTTTTTCCCTCTTCATCCATTTGTGTGACTTACTACTCTCTCTATTATCTCTTCTTTGGCAATCGCTTATTATCCTGGCGATATTACAAAGTTATCAGGTGTAAGAGGTCCGAACCAATATGTGGCTGGTATCGTTTTAGCTAGTTCGATCAAGCGAAGTTATGGGGTCAAAATCTGTGCGGGAAAATCCGCGTAAAATAAGTGGCCATCATGCTCTAGATATTTGGCCCTGGAGTTGCTGGAATGATCATTTGAGTCGTGCCCCTATGCCGTCCTTGTTTGGAGTGATACTTTTTAGTTCTCTTCAAGCGATCAATCTCGAGTAAAAAAAGAGGTTCATCGCCCTAGCCATTCTGAACCTAATTGCATCTTCTTTTCCTCTTAAAATGTAAGATCTCTTCTTTTTCTTGTCTCCATCAAACTTAGTCGTGGATACTAGTGATGGCCAACGCATCATGTTTGGCGAAAACTCAGGTGTTTTTGGATCCCTAGTAATTCTGCTACCGTTGCATTGCCATTAGAAGACATTGCTATTGGATTTCAGCGTGCTCATTGACCCTAATGAGCTAACCCAACCACTCCCACTATTCATTAGCCTTACGAACGCTTGAAGTTCTTCGCGGGCGGTTTGATGTTTCATACCCGTACCTGGAAGGAGTTTATGTTTTGTCCATCATATGTTGAGCGACGCAGATATTGAAATACCTCTCTCCTCTATTTTTTTATTTCATGTACTTTACTCCAATAACGGATATATATTAAAGAAGTAAATGGCCTCACTTCCATTCAGAGGTTTTTATTCGTCACAGACTGTCTCCAAAGCTTCACCTCAAATCCTTTGCAGTGTCGCCCGTCCCCGCTGAATACTAACTAAAATCACACCAGTATCAAATGCTCCTCGACTCTGGGAGTCTTTTTCGCTGAAGGTTGGAAGGCTACGGCCATTGGGGCTGAATTGATGTATCTCATTCGAATTCGGTCATAAAGCCCATCATCACCTTATCTTGAAAGATTTCTCCATTCTTTTTCGATTTCTGTGGAGGGCGGAGTGAAGTATTAGGGGAGCGTTCAAAGTGAACGAGGAGTTTTAATAATCATCGAATTGAAAAAAGAACTGATACCCACGGTCGGATGCGATATGCGGTCGCAACTTATTATGCGCCCTCGCGACGTGGTGGTTGGGGGTGGATGTCGGGTTTGTCGCGGAAACGGGGAGTCCGGGAAGCTGGAAAAAATGGAGAGGGGTGGAATGTGCCGAAAGAAACATGCTCCGCGTTGTTCCGTAGCGGCAATTTTTTCGCCCGCCCTAGTCCTTTTTTTGGGAGGCGGCTGAACGGGAGCGTATGAAAGAAAAATTAATCTTGGGCCGCAAGGGAGTGTGGGTAGGGTTTTCCACTCTGGCCGCACATTCGGTCGCCCACGTGGACATTAATAAACTCTCACCCCCCCTTCCCCAAGCCCCCTGAACTCCCCAACCACCCGTTCTTGCCCCACCCTCATCCCCTCTCCCTCCCACCCCCACCCTCTGTCCCTTCCAATATAACCGACGCCCGAAAAATCACGGCGGCAATATGGCCTCAAGCGTGCTATCCCGTGCTGACGCTCAATTTCCCGTGTATTTTGTTTCGTTCGGAAATGGCTGTGCTTCATTTAGTGCCGTGTGGCTTCAGCGCGCGTTGTTTATCATTTGTTCGCTCTCCGGTCTCCCTTTGCTTTCCTTTTCGCAAATGGCGCGGCGCCCTGAAACATCTCTCCATCACGAAAAGTGGGGAGAGGAGGCATTCATCTCGGCCTTTTGCCAGTCTTTTCGCCCGTCCCTCACTCCTGCCATCCGCGCATTTGTCCGCGATTTGACTCCCACCGTTCGTGGATCCAGCCGTTCCCCATTCCTTCGATGGTTTTAGTTCTGATTTCCGCGATGGAATTAATCGGAAAACCCATAGGTAGAAAGAAAATTTCACACGTTGTCCTCTATCCGTTACGTGCTTTTGTTTCCTCTTTCGATTCGTGGGAGAGATGCCTCACCCTTTCCAAGGGTGAGTGAGAAAAAGTGGATCGTTATAAATATATGGGAGAGGACTGTGGTCTCTCAAATTCCTGAAATTTGTGATATCTTCATTAAAGCAGAAACGTGCTTCAGCCGTAAATTGTCATCGAAAAGTGTTCTCACTTTCTTTCCGGGTCGTGGACTCATCTCGGTCGGAAATCATGGATGAGGACGTGTTTCCTAAAGTGTTCCATAGTTATCCAGGATTTCAGTAGTCGTGACAAATTGCTCATTCACCGATGACTCTTATCTCTTTTTTTCCATACCGTGCACCATTGGAACGTTTTATCTTTTCGGGTGATCGAGTAGCTAATCTATTCATCAGCTATTTCTCCCTCTCCTCATTAGGCATCGCCAAGAGCCAGAAGTTTGCGCAGTTAATATTCCCTTCCGACATTTCCGTGATTCGCCCAATTCGCGGTGGCCGACCGTTTCCTTCTTCCTCCACGCTCTCCATTATCCGCTCCGCCTCGCCCCTTGAAACTGCTGCCATTCCTTTGAATGGCAGAGTGGTTCCTGGAACCCTTGAGGAATTTCATGCGCCTCCCTAACACCCCTTTGCTTTCTGCGTTTAGCATTTCCTTTAACTTCAACACCTCGCTCCTAGGTCTATCCCGTGGAATATTATCGGATTTGCGCCTCTTGGTCCTTTTAGCAGCACGTACACCAGCTTCTTAAAATAGTGCCTTTCATTCTTCTTTAAATCTTCTCTATTCAATGATACTGGATTACTTTGACTGAATTGCATTCGTGAACAACGCCAAACTTGCTACTCTAAATTAAAAATACATGACTTGTGGAGTGGAAATGTATGAAGAACTTTTCCTCCTTTTAAGCTACCGACTTCAAATGTTGATACAGTATCACATTAACATATTCCTTATTTGTCATATTTATCCATTAGCATAGTTTTGTTTGGATCAATTGCTATCTTTGACGCAATGGGTAGGTATATGGAATGTCTCTCAAGTAAAAATAGTCATTCAGTTGCGCTAACTGGCGAAATAGGAAACGTCAGGGAGTGAGATTAGTACTAAAACTACTTACATTCATCCAATGCGATACTGGTCGATATATTTTTTACTGATTGATCTTTTGAACCGATGTAGTCATTTTGATGTAACAATTGCTTAGCAAACGCGCTAGCCTTCAAAATTGATGCTTGGAATTTCCACCATCTTCTTTATTGCCCGTCTCAAAAATGAACTTGTCTTCCCTGTACCTCCGATGCGGTTTTTCTTCGACAGCTGTGAATTTTAGGGGCTTCTTTGCGTGGTCTATTATGTGAAAGTTTATGATATTTTGGCATTCAGGGGTCAAAACCGAGTGTTTGGGGAATGAGATGAAGGAGAAAGGACTGGAAATATGTGGAATGAGGGATGCCCTCCGGGGGTGGTGTGGAAAGATGGAGTGGGCCTGTGCGCCATTGTTATATATTAATGTATCCCGTTGTATTGCTTCCCGCAATATTTTTGCCTCCGCCCCGCCTCGTTAATTCGCGCTGCCTACCCCCCCCCCGTGCGGCTTCGTCATTCACTTGCCCTTTGCCTCTTTTATTTCCCCATCTCCTCCCCTTCTCCCGAGTTGGTTAGCCGAGCTGCAAGAAAGGCTGGCGAAACCCCACCCCGCATGGCTCTCGAATAAACTCCCGTCTATTCCTCAGCCTTTGCCTTAAGTTTTGCTCCTGCCGAGTATGTGCTCTCTTGCACGCCAGTTTTTGCGTGCACTTTCGGTATTCATTCCGTCTATTCGTCGGCATTGATTTATTGGTGAATGTATTTCTGAATTCTCCACTAGTCTCGGCATTGTTCCTTCACCGTTCCTTATTTGGACAGCCTTCATTTCTTAGTAATCACCGGGAGCAAATATTATGATGAACTCGCTGTAAACTTTGGTGGAAGTGAGCATTGACTATTTTGATGCTTCTTGAAATCAGTTCCACACAATACAGGCTTCAATTTTTTCAGCACCTTTAAAAGTACGCCTCTAGCGTACGTGGTAATCATAGTTGAGGTTATACAGTTCACTTCCACTCAAGAAGGGCGTTGGACGCTCTCAAAGATGTTAGACCCGCCCTATCTATCTCTTTCTCCTTACTTCCTTTCTACCCTTGCTGCTGCCGGAGTATTATCGCTGTGGCTATTTTTCTTGGAGCAAGCAACTCGCATGCGTGCCCTTCACTTTTTCCGTTTAAGTTCGCCCTCTGGAAAGGATTCTGTTTCCATGGAAAGGGGACAAATTCTCCCCGTGAAGTAAGGCCGTATAGGAAGAGTGGTGGAATATGTTGCGATCGGCTGTTTTATTCACTCCGGAAGAGGAAACGGCGGGGAGATCAGAATGTGGCGTTTGGTAGCGGCAACTTTTTTTTCAAAGGGTTAATTGCGTCCATTACGTTTGTTACCGTTCCGACTTATTTTGTGAGTTTTTCCTCGTTTTTTTTCCTTCACGCTTATTCCAATCGTGGAGTCATTGAAAATTGTTAAGGTTGGAAATACAAGTGTGTGTGACTATATACCAAACTATTCTACTCATATCTTAATTTACGCCATCATAAGCTATGATTGAGTGATTGAATGATCTCTCCGAACGTCTTTGGGAGAGTTTGAACCCCTCCTTTAATCCTCCGTCTCTCACCAAGTGTCTCTCCATCGATGCATTGCTCGTCCATTATCGGGAAGTGATGGAGGAGGGAGGAGCTTGGTGGGGGGCTGAGGAGAGGTAGAGGATGGCGATGGAATAACGGATTAAAAATGAACCCCATCCCGTTTCTTGTGCTCCTCCTCTCTCCAGACTTCCCAACCGATCCCTCACCTCCCATCCCGCATAAATTCTTGTTGTCGTGTTTTCTCCTCGGTCGGTTTTGCTTGCCTCGATCCCTTAATATCGATATGTCATGTTCCCACAATGTACGCATATCAAATTACCCTCCTCCTCCCCCGTCCCATCCCTCATCCGTGTACCCGGCAATCTGTTGCCCTTGTTCGGAGTTGTTCGGTGAAGTGACGCAGAGTTATACACCGTGTTTTTCCATTGCCATCCTAATCCGACGGAAGAGTCACAAATTATTCGGTCGAATCTGCCATTTTTTACGGTAGATTTTTCCCGTAGATGTGTTCTAACTCCTTTTTATTTTTCGACCGGCTGGGTTATTTTTCCTCCCTCCCTCTTTTGTTTTTTTTTGCGATCCGAATGCAATGCTCTCGCTGTTCAACCTCCGTGCTCGACCAAGTTTTCGGTCCAACCCTGTTGTCTGCATGAAGTGATGGCGCTTTCTGTTGGATTCTCTCGCCTGAGTTAATTTCCATCAGCGCAGCAGCGATGTTTATGCGGTCTGCGTGACATTTTCCCCATCAGAATTCTAATTAATTCCAGCTGTATTTTTTTGCGAAGACAACCGGGGAGGTGAGGTCAATAAAATTTTTTTTTCCCCGGTTGCTGGAATGATTTGTTTTTCAATTTCTGCATGAAGATATTCGAAGTTAATACCACAGTTTCCAACCAGTGCGGTCATTCATCCTAGAATCCCTGTGTGGTTCTCTGGCCAAATTCATTGCTGTAAGTTTTGCTAGCATACAGTGTCACGCGTGGTATTTTTCTCTTGCGAGGTTGCAGCTTAAAAATTCAAGTTAATGCGTCGCTCGCTATTTATCTTTATGCCCCATATACCTCTCCTCTTCTCTCTCTCCCTCTCCCTCTCTCTAATATTCATCCGAGTACTCTGCTCCATTTCATTTAGCTCAAATCTTTATCCCCAGCTGGTATTCATGACTCATTCTTACGTGTTTCCTGCCTCCACGTGCACAGATGCTTCGCCTCGGTACAAAGGTCATGTTGTTGGGTCGTAGCGCGCCTTCTCACTCTATCCAGTTAAAAAAATGTATAAATCCGGACACTAGAACACTTCATTCCCCTCAGGAGAAGCAAAAAATGTATAATAACGCCGCCTGCCGTGGTGGTGCGTTGGGTCTCTTTTCTCGGTACATTGGCTGTTGTTTTGCTGGCGGTATGCACCAGCGGTGCTTTTTTGTAAAAAAAAGGTGAAGGCAGAATGCCAGTGGGGAAGCATCGTGCAGCGGCCGTCGCTGGTTTTCCAATACCTTCCCAGCACTCACCCCCCCACCCCTCCCCATCCCCCTGACTGCCCCTTCTCCCGTTCCGTTATGAATACTTGAACATTTGGTTTGAGAGGACCGAAATATTTCGTTGCGACAGCTGAACGCCGGACTTTTGCACTCTCTCGCCGAGGTCGACGTTCGGCTTTTTTCCCAACCCCATCCACGGCCGCGATTCTAGTGCCCACTAATTCCACTCGTCCTCGCGACCGCCCTCCTTTCTTTATCCACGGGCTGAGATGACCACGGCGTGCAATTTACGGGAATATCCATCGTGTTCCTCCCGTCCTCTACCTCCCCCTCGATCTGGCCAATCCTCTCTCCCGCCGCCGAAAAATCCTCCCGTGGTTAAGTGTTCGCCCCCGAAAAGGCCGTGCACTCTTCTCCCATTTTTTTTTTATTTCGGGAAAGGGGGAGGAGGAAACTATGCAAGCCCGTGACGTGTATCCACTTCTCTTTCGATCCTGTCGTCGATGCGCGTCCACGCGTGCCCGTGTTTTGTGTCGAGGTGAATGCCGGAGAACATTAATCACCGATAGTTCCAGAGTCCGTGTCTGAGGTTTGTTTGGTAGCCCTTTGATAAGCTTTACGAGGGTCATCGATTATAACGACGGAGGATTTTTTTCTCTCCCATGCTCTCATTTCTTTTTACAACCCGGCCCTTCCGCTCGCTCATCTACCCCTCCCCTCCCTCCCGAATTCCCGCCCCCTTACCTCCTCTCTCGACTCTATTTACTCCTCCGTCCCAAACATCACCCCCCTCCCGCCGCCTCTTGCTGGCTCTTTTCTTCCCTAGTTCCTTTCAGTCCCATTTCTTGTCGTCCCGCCCACTTGTCCGTCACCCTATTCACCCTGCCCTCTGCCTCCCATGTGGCCTCTTTGTTGGCGATCGCTCCGGGACTGGAGATTAGTCTGAAGAGAGGCCCCGTTAGCCTTTTCAGGAAGATGCTGTATCTAAGTGGCTCACTCTTCCTGAGGTACGGCACACGACAAATGAAGCTACCGCAGTTACGAAATTAGGCAACATCTTTTGATAGATTTAATGCTTTTAATGTCTGGTAGCTTTGGAAGTCGTGGTGTTTTCTCGATAGTGCTTACCTTCCCAAGTTTACAGTGGGTTCACCGTGGACATTTTCAGAAACGGCGTAAGTTTTAATATTTGGTTGGGTATTTGAATCACTTGACTGGCTGTGGAGAGGGAACAATTAACTTTGCGAAATTAGTACGCTCATATCAAATTGTGGAGCCGCAGCTAAGCTTCTGATGGGAACATTTTTATTTTGTATCAATATAGAATGAAGATTATTGTTGACTGCATGCTCAGCTTCACAGTTCTTCACCCGGTTTAAGTTAGAGAATTCTTGATGGCCATGTCAAGTAGCGCAACTGGAAATATTGCTGGCTTGAGGAAAACATCTGTTAGTGCCATTCTCCTTCTCTCGATTAAACTGACTGTGCAGGGAAATAATTGCGACGGCCATAATTCCGGCCGTTGATTGGCCGCATCGTCCACTCTCTCATTGGTCGACTTTTGCCTTTCGGCATACGTTTCGCTCTCTCTCTCTCGGCGTGGACATTTAACTCGGGGGTATTCAACAGAGTCGCAGCTGCAAAATAGACTCAGGCTCTTGGAATCGACAGTTACCGGTCGTCCTGCCTCCGTCGTCCATTGATTGATGAATCTTTCGTGTTGTGCTGCTGCATCGTCGTAATTCACTTGGAGGACGCGCGTGTTTGTAGTCCGTGTGCCCACCCACCCTGCCTCGGCCGCGGTGGAAATATTGCTGCTGCAACCCATTGGCGAGGGAAATCCTTTGTCCCCCCCCCACTCCTCCCTCCTTCCCTTCCTCTCCGTTGACCATCGTACTATCTCCTGGAGCTGTGTATGCAATTGTGTGCCGAGAGCCGTCGCCGCTGCGGCCGGATTAATGGTCGCCGAAGAATCTTCGATCATGCCTCGGTGGCGCGGGTCGCGTGTATTTGCTCCGTGGAGCAGCGGGAGGTCGCTCTCTCGATTCATGACGCGGACGTGCGGAGATGCCTTTAAATCACGGTGCCCCCGAAAGGCAGTTAACGCCGAATTACTTAGCCTCCGTGACAGATCTACGGGATCTCTTCTTCCCCGTTGGACGGAGAAGAGACAAGCGGGCGATGGGTTGCATAATGCGGGAGTACCTAAAGATTGTGACTTCGCGGCGAAGGCGAAATTAGTATTGGCCGAGGGGTTCTCGAGGAAAGAGGCCAACCCCGCCTCCGATTGCATTCCTTCTCCTCCTGCTGAAAAAGACAGCGCTTGCTTTAGAACGAGTGAATGAAGCAAGTGATGGATGTTAAAGTTCGTAATCGAGGGAAGAGTGCTGGTCAAGTATGGAAGAGGATGGAGACGATTAGTGTGTCAATTTGTGAAGGGAGGAGGGGTGAACACTGAGTCGAAGAGGAAAATATTTTGTAAAAGGAGTGGCTTGAAGATTTAAAAAAAACTGAGGGAAAAAGTCCTCTGAAACATAACTGGTGAAATGTTGATATCCAGTTAAATAACTGATAGCTGATAACTGGTGAAATAATGGCATGCTAATTTGCATTCGGATCATTGGTAAGATTTTATTTTTGTACTTTGAAAATTAATTCCTTGGATGAGCAAATGTTTAGTTAAAGCGCTTCGAGAGCGTTTTTCGAAACCCTGTTCTTAAAGTCCCCATGCAAGCAGCATAGCAATGGCAGCGTTAGTATGACCACGCTGTTGAGAACCAATGTCCAGATGGCACTACATCCTCATCCGTAAAATGTTAGCGTAAAGCGCGACGTCTATGTTGAGAATGACTTGTTGATGGGAAGCATAAAGTGGTTATATCAGTATTATTGTACAGTGATATCAGTACAATTTTCGACACGGTATTTTTTGTGCTCTATCGGAGGAATTTGCGGGACACCATTTCGCCTCGTATGTAATGTTACATATTCCGTAGTTTTAACTTCCTGTCTCGATATTGGT
Source organism: Ceriagrion tenellum (assembly GCA_963169105.1). Taxonomy (NCBI): domain Eukaryota; kingdom Metazoa; phylum Arthropoda; class Insecta; order Odonata; family Coenagrionidae; genus Ceriagrion; species Ceriagrion tenellum. The sequence goes on from OY720635.1 coordinate 160,775,077, forward strand.
AGAGTTAAAGTGCAGAAAGAACTTGACTCGATCTTAAATTTTTCAAATGCCTCTGACAAAATGTTTTGACACTTCTAGACATGCGAAAAACACCATTTGGCGATACTGGTGTGATTGAAACGAAACGATGATAACTAAAGTTTCATTCAAGGCCTTAGTGACATTCAATCCTGCATTTCCCCCTTTACCTAATTCATTTCAGTCCAAATCAAACTCACCTCGCAGACACATGAGAAAAGGATATTTTTGGGGAGTGGGCAAGTATATGCAAGGGTATAGCGGAAGGATATTTATGCCTTTCTCTCCCACTCCTCTTTCCCACCCCAATGGCAAACATCGTCATTTTAACGAGGGTCTCCGCCGTAATCTGCGTCTCTTTATGGCTCTTCCCCCCCTCGCCTCCCCACTCGGCCTTCTTTACCTCCGTCTCTGGCCGCCCTCGTCCTACTTCAAGCGGCGCGTGCTATTCTTTTTCGGGTCCCCGCCGCCCATTTTAGTCGTGATGGCTTGAAGGGTAGCGACCTCTTCAGACCTGTAGATTTGGTGCTCGCCTCATGCAGAGGATCTGTGGGAAACTCCGAATTTCGTTGTTTTTGTCTCTATTATTGGAATTGGGACAAATTAATTGACCGTTGGAACTAATGAGACTCCGAATTTCTTCTAAACTATGTGAAATTATTCGCTGTCTGGAGAGTTAGGATCAAAAGTGAGTCATCGTGATCCTTTTCCCTGTCTTCCGATCGACGGAGTCAACAAAAACTATTTCAGAATACATGCGAGTTTTCCATGAGGAACGCCTACCGGTGCCAAATTATTTTTATTGGTTGTATTTTTTCAATACATGAACGCAACTTTTACAGATACAGTTGACTGACAATGGTCTATTCATTGATGTAAAAACTCCTTCCCTGAGTTTTTCAGACTCAGTACTTCAGTACTGTTGGGTTCATAGGATAGTTCTGGAGAGCCCTCTCCTGCTGATTGATTCGAGCCTTCGTAGTTCAATACTCCTTTAGTTAGTTTTTCCGCCTCGTTTGCAGAAAAGTAATGTTGACGAAGTGGCAAAGGGATATTCCTTTTCTTAGGATTCATTCTTCAGCTAATTTCCCCCATTTGTATTTGAAGTATACCATTTTTAATATGTTACCCTTGTGAAGATGTCACTATTACATGAGCTAATGACGATCTCTTTTAAAGGGGTAACATTCAAGTCATGGCCTAAGTCAAAGAATACAAAAATATTGAATATTTCATTTACATATGTCTATTTACAAAGGTGTTGGAAGAAGTATTTGCGGCTTGTTACTTTCTTTACTTTGAAATAATTTTTTATCCTTAGGGCGTAGAGCAACTGTTCTCTCTCTTTTGCTGAAGAAGAACATCATCAGCCTGTATCTTGTCATTCATCTCACATTTGCGTAATAAATGGCGTATCTTGTCGTGAGCACTCACTTCGCGAGAATTGACTTTTCCGTGAGATATTGTTCCTCGTTCATCTCTCCATCAGCCTTTCCTCCTGTCGTCAGACACCTCATGTCTTCCTTATATCTCTTAGACCAATTTCTGCTTCCATCCTCCTTCCCACTTGTGATGGAGTGGTTTTTAGTATATTCCGGGAGCTAGATGAAATGAACTCAATATTTTAGGTGGGATCAAAAAATGAAGTTTTCTACGCATTATTTTTGAAGAGCCTAATTTTTCGATACGCCGGGTGCTGAAAAAGCGTACCGTCATTTATTCATCAAGCATTTGCGTATAATTTGTTTGAAACAATCCCCATCGTTCGGAGTTTGTTTCTCTGATGGAAGATAGGTGCCTGGAAGCCAGTTAATTTTACATATCTTAAATTGTAATACTCTCTAGATAAAATTAGTCAAAATTATTTGTACTTATGATGCTCTTATCTTTGTTCCTCAAACTCGTGCAGGCACTGGGCGCTGTGTTTCAGCGCCCGCTACTCGTAATCCAGCGTATTGCCACTGCCAACCCCGCATAGCCCAGGGACTCCCGCAGACCTATCGCTCTGCCGCGTCGTGCATCGCAAACATCGACCAGGCGCCGACTGGTGTTCCTCCAATCGCTCCTTCGCACGATCATTCTAGAATGCCCTATAATCCTCGCACCCCCGCACCAGCAGCTCCGCGCTCTAAACAAATCCCTTCGAAGATCGGCGGCAGATCGCGCGACCATCCCGTCCCCTCTATCCTCTTGTACTTTCTCGAACATTTGCATGTAGTGCTGTTTTCCGAGCAATGTGACCTGCAGTAGGACATTTTTGTTTTTTTTTTGTATTTTCATTATGCATTACGGCGAAGAAAATGAAAATATGACAAAATCGATGGATTTGCCATTCCGGGAATATGGAGCACGTAGATAATTTAAAAATCGTTACAAGGGAACTTTTTGTCTCGAAGCCTTGTTTCGCAACTATTAACTAAAAAATGAAATGATCTATAAATAAAGCTCGTCTACGAGAGACTCTTGTATTGAGATTATGTTCTGTGGATGAATGGAGTCCTATTTAACGCCAATTACTCGGCAAGTTCAATATTTGGAATTTCTCAAGTATGCTTTGTTGTCATTAGAAATTTTTTATTAATTTAGTAGTTGGGAGGTTGGCCGACCTTGTATTAAAATCTCATATTTTAGATTATTTCTGAGTTCATAGACTGAACATCTTTGTGCGGTTCTAACTCAACGTAACCGTTTACTGCTACTATAATGGCACGTATATAATGTTTCTTATGTCAATTCTATCGTGTTATGAGTCAATACTTGACAGCTGAACATAGATTGATGGTACCGCTGCCTTTAATGCTGCATTTCGACTTTTAGCATCTTTGCGTCTCGCTTTATTTGTTATCACCTACTTAGCCAGCTATTTTAATCGTTGCTGGCGAATGATATTGTCTCTACAGCTATATTTATGTATCGCTCTTAATAATTACGTGCAACTACTTTTTCGTTGCGTCTTAGGCGATTTTTTTCCGTAATCATACGAGTACTGGTACTTAGCGTGGTTGCCTGAGGCTCCAGGAGTCAACATGCCACTTGCATCGCCATCCACAGTTGCAATTGCACGCTTGCAATCCGCGCTGCCTATTGAACTGACAGGAGCGTTTGCCTCGCCAGGGGGAGAACAAAGGAAGGCAAGTCGGGCGTCGCGTGGTTTTGCCGGCCTCCCTTGCCGCCGTCTGCGGCTGAGATCGGTGCAGCCGGCGCCTCCAAGCGGGGGCTGCCGTCACTAGCGCCTCTCCTTCGGCGTTCCCGCCTTTGTCTGTGCTCGCTCGGACCAGTGGCGCGCCCTATCTTGATTCGACGGGATCTCCATTCTCCAAGGAGGAGAGGGAGGGCTCCAGCGGGGTTTCCGAAATGTGAATGGAGTGGCCGTTTTGCGCTGGTCAAACGACTGGCCTTGCTTATAAGGGATTAAATATGCCCGTCGAATATTTATCATACATGGCCATTCGCAACATTTTTGCATACTGCTTCACTCGTTCCTCGGTTTTCTTTGCCTAAAACGGCTGGGCAGCGTTCATTATCATCGTGCGTGTGATTTCTAATATTTATGGTTCTAATGTCTATATTTTCATATTCTGGCCTTCCAAACATTCAATCCCCTTTAAGATTGATCCTCAAATTGGATATTCCTCTCTGTTCTTAACATCTTACATTTAGTATAAAAAAATTCGAAGTCAATGCTTCCTTTTATGCCGCAGTCCCTCTACGATTCGTCATGCTTCCTGTTATCATGAATTGGCCCATGGAACTGGCATCTCTCTTCTGTTTTGAAGAAAAGTTGAAATGCTATAAACATGCCCTCCGCTCTGGGAGAAGTAAGCACGCCTGCCCTCTTGAGAGTCTCTTTCAAATAAAAATAGCACCATCTACCAATCATTTCCTCCCATACAGATGCCGTTTTCCTCTGAGGAAGGAGAGGAATGAGAAGGGGCTAAGGCACGATCTTTCAAAAATATATAATCAATCCCATTTACACGCAAACCTTTTGGAGCGATTCCGCGAACCTTGTTGTTTCCCCGCACGCGGCAATAACAACCACCCTCTCTCTTTCTCTAGCCGACGCTTCCACCCTCATCCCCCGCCTCACCCCTCTCTCCTCGGTGCTTTTTATACTTGCATTCCGGAGCATCACACGACATTGCTAGGTTCGAGACCAAAGAAAATGAAAAAAAGAGGAAAGAAGCAAAATAAATTCAGTTCCCTCTTGAGCTCATTCTCACACACGCTCGGAGGTTTGGAGTCGAGGGAGTGCGGCTCGATTTGGGGAGCGGCCCTTCTTGCCCGACCGTACACTTATCCTTCGGCCCCCAGAAAAAATTCCATCCCTCTTGCCTCCTCTCTCTTTCAGCACTTTTTTTAACCCCCTTCCTCTCTTTGCACTGGCTTTTGCGATTTTATTTTCGCGGCAATGAAGTTTGAGCGACGTATAATTTTGCCTCGAACGCAATGTTTTCGCCCGACTCAGATAAATACCTCACTTTTCCAAATGCATCGACTATCAGCCATTGCTTTTTCACAAAAGTTCTTCTTTCATTTTTTTATCCGTATTTATCACTTATCTTAATTTCTTATCACTCTCCTCATATTCCGATGAGTACAGCTCCATGTTTTAATTCTTATTAATATAATGTTCACTCTTCAGAGATTATATATCTCCAAATGTCTCTCAGTGCCTCTATGGTAGAGCAAGGGGGGGTATTGTGGCTTTTTATTTTTCAAGGCGCCAGGTGATTTTGAAAAAAAAAACACCACCAAAGTCCACAGGACACTAAGGATGGTAAAATAAGAAAATCGACCAGATTAAAGATCAAACAATATCTTTATATATCCTCAAAATTCTTCCAGGATCAAAACATGTCTTCTCTGGACCAGCACGACAATCAAAACTCCTTCACGCATAAAAATAAACAACCGTTACCAAGCAAATAAAACCGATAAAATCCAGCCAAGGCCCTTACAATTTTACTTAAGAAATAAAGGTAAATTAAAAATGTAACATTAATCGTTAAACTTTGTCATTATTTCATTCAACGATACTTTCATATCAACTTATAGTTACCCTGACGGAGCTCTGTTTTTTGAGAAAATCATTACAAATCCTTATAATTATAACGGGTGTGTTGTAACCAACTTGCTTTTCGGTAGTTATATATTCGCAAAAAAAGTGTACATGATAATTCTTATACTGCGTAAATAACTGAAGGTGTATCTTTCTCCTGTGGAGGGAGGAATAGGCTATAACCCCTATGTTTTCGGGCGCTTGCTTAGGATTAGAATTACGTTAGAACTTGGGAGTTGTTAGAGCCAGGAAAGGCTGGGAGTTGAGTGTTGACAGAGACAATATGAGCAGTTTATGAGACAGATGGTGAACCATATTCAGGGATTGATCCTTGAGGAAAGTGAGATAATATGCAAGATTTTTAAACTTTATAATGAGGACTGTCCAAAAACCTACCAGCCAGCTGAAACAATACTTAAATTATGATACCGACTCCAGAGATGTCGGATAACTTGGAAACCTGCGCCGTATTCTGGCGAGTGAATGCTTTGTACAACAGTCTTAGGATCTCATGGCTTATAGTACATTATAATATGTTTCTATTAACCGAGGGAAATAATTTATTCGTTAACAATTGACTATATACATTGTTGAAAGTTTGTAGAGGGGAGATAAAATTGACGTGGTTGATGCGGAAAACTCGAAAGACCATGTTTCAAGCTCTTTCAGGGGCCGCAGTATAATGCTTCCGTGTATCCAGGAAAGGACTCTAAATGACCCCTCTTTTCACCTTTTTACCTTAGCCGGAATAATTTTCCACCCCCCGCCCTAAACCAGCACCAAACTGGGGTGAGGGGCATCCACTCCCACCTCTAGCTCATTTTTTTCCATTGCTCATTTCACCCTTCCCCCTCGACCCCTTAAAAAAAACCAACTCCTCCCCCCCGCATCCTCCACTCCCCGCACCCTCCACTCCCCGCACTCCGCCGTCACATCCAGATTCCCACACCACCACCACCACCCTTCATGCCCTCCATTCCCTCCCACCCACCAACCCACCTTTCCCCCACCGTCAACCCACTCTGCGAACCACCCCGCCTTCTCACCCACCCACCCACCCTCTCTCTTCGGCAGAGCTCGGGCGTTTCCGGTTAGCCTCCCCTTTCCCTCGCGATGCCCGCCACCCTCACCCCTTCCTATTCCCCCCCCCACCCCCCACGACCATACCCACTCCACCCCGGCATAAACAACCCCTCGCCGCCCCCCCCGCCGCCGCCCCCGCCCTGAGCCTTCCCCTCTTTCCTAACCCCTCTCCCCCACACCCTCGCTCGATCCCGGCGCCTTCCGACGCCCACCCCGCCATCATCTCTGAGGGGGAGGTGGGGTGGGTCACGGGGGAGGGGGGGTGTGGGCGCCCCTGGTATCTTTCAGCCTCCGAGCCGTTCCCCGTGGAGTGGGGGAATATTTCCTGGGGTCGTCGCTGTGTGGAGAGGGAGGGAGAGGGGTGGGAGAGGAGGGTAATGGGAGAGGGGTGGGGGGTGCGAGGCGTCGGAGGGGAGGGAGTGAGGGGGTTTTAAGTGATAGCGTCGGGACGCTCTCTTGTGTCAGATCCGTGCAAGACTCAGTCGAGGCAGCAGGGATCCACGGGAGAGAGAGAACTCCTTTGGCGACCCGCCCCTCCCCCGCGCCTCGCTCCCCCCCCTCTCTCTCATACGCACACACTCACATACTCGCTCACATATAAAACACACGACGGACGGACCGACCACCCCCTTCGTGCATTTCTCGTCCTCCGGCAATCCTAACCCTGCCATACACTCCCCCTTGTCGCGCTCACATATCTCCTCCTCTTCTACTACCCCCCCTCTCCATCCCTCTCCCCAACAGCCTTGCCACATCGAAACCCCCTGTCACCCCCAACCCCCTCCCCGACCACCCCTTTCCCACGCCTCCCCCACCCTCTTCCATCCCCGACCCTCTTGCATTCACTTGCTCTGCGGAAAGCTTTGGCGCGGGAGTTTCTATTGATATACTGGGGACTCGTTCTCGGGAAGACTACGTGGATCCATAAACACACAAACATATATACATATGTATATATATACTCACAAGTTTACAGATTGCTATATATATGTATATATTTATATTATGATATTCGACTCCCGCCTTCAAGGCTTCAGGTCCACCTGAAGTTGTGTCGCCAGCGGTGCAGTCAGTAAAGTTTGCAGGGCGACTGCTGATTCTTCACCTTGTTAACAAGGATAGCTAAAGCTTTTGAATAATGTTCATGAGTAATTAGAACTTGGGCAAGGTCACCTCATCATGATAGTGAACGTATGAATGCATATTCATAATGAGGCTCCCATTTTTGTCAATGTGCATTGTTGATTTCTCTTCGTGAAGAAATTCGAGGTTAGGGACCGGAAGACAGATAAAGTTGCGTGTGCCGCCGCCTCGCGTCTTTTTCCCGCCGCGTCGCCGTCGCGCGTCGCCGTCCATGCCGTGGCGACTGCGAAGATCAGTGTCGTCGGGCCGCTCTTCTTCGTCTGACTGAGCGAGAGGGACGACTCATTGTTAAGTGCGCCGCTGCTGCTGTTCTGCCCGCCCGACTCCCTTCGGGAAGTGCGCGAGAGGGGAGGCGTGCGGGACGGGGGTATAAGCTCGCCCCTCCTCCCCCTGTCGTGTCGGTGGTGACCTCCCGCCCGTCCCTCCACCTCCCTTCTCCCTCACACCCCTCTCCCTCTCTCCGTCTTCTCCCACCCCCACCGGTAACCCTCCCTCCCATCCCCCGACCTCCTCCTCTTCCCCGAGCCCCGCTCACTCTCTCGCGCTATTGGCTCCCTCGAAACTGTGCCGCAGTGTCACGACACGCCTACTCCCGCATCCCGCTCTATTCGTGCTCCCGTGGCGAAAAAAAAAGACTGCTCTCCGAGTGTTTGTGTGTGCTCGAGAGGGGGTTTGGGGGGGAAGGAGGGAAGGTCCTCTTTTGCTTCGCCCTCGATTCGAATACACCCTTTTTTTTACCCCCCCCCCGCTCTTTACCTCCTTAAATCCGCGCACTGCCCTCCTGACACGGCTGTGCCTATGGTGCACGGGCCGTCCCGACCCAGAGTCAGGTCACCCTGCTGCTGTTTCCTAGAGCAGTGTGCTGCCTTAAGTTTACCTCTCTCCTCTCCGTGTCTATCCACGTGACACGACTGTGCTCTGGTGGTGCACCTCTCCTCATTCCGATCAACTCGGTTCACCTTGATGTTTCCTCGAACTGTGTGTCCTGACTTTTGTGCAAATGGTGCTCGCGAATACCGTCTAATACGGTCATCTCACGCGCACGTCATCGTTGGCGGCGCTTTCATTCATACATTTTACTGACTTTGGAGGCTAGCGAGAGCGGAGAGAGGACTGCGCTGATTTCGTCAGCTAAGTCTGCGGGAGTGTCTGCGTGGTGTTGTGTTTTGATCGACTCTGCAGCGAGCGGCTAATAGTACGCCCCGCCGATCTGCCCGAGCGCGCTCGATTCTCCACGGCTACGCCACGCTCCCGCACACGAGGGAGGCGCATAATAGTTCACCTGCTGCTGTCGGGGCACTCAAGGGCTTCGTCGCCTCCCACCCCCAGCGCCCCCACCCCCCGCGCCCCCGCGGATTGCATTCCCACCACCCTAAACATTCCTACCCCGGCCGAACCGTGAGGAGAGAAAGAGGCTCAGGGCGTCTTTTCGTCTAGGTGTGCAGTATTAGTGCCTGGGTCACATGTGCGTGCGCTCACACTCCGCCATACGTGTGTGACCCGTCTGTAGGTGGTGCCATGCGTCATCTCTACCCCTGACCTCCCGATATCATCCCCCCCACCCTCCGTCGCTAAGCTACCGCCTCCCGAGGCACTCTGAAACCACCCCTCTCCGCCCCCCTGCTAGCTGCTCTCCCCCGCACACCCTCCCTTTCGACCCCCTTCCCCTCCGACGCCTAATATCATCCCCCTTCCCCGTGCGCCTTCCCCTCCGACGCCCTCCCCCTCCGACGCCCTCCCCCTACGAAGCCTCCACACTTCCCCGCTCGCGTCGCTGGACCAGCAGTAGTTCCGTGGTCGGTTTCAGGAGAGCGTCGTGGTCCTCGCCGCCCCGATTTCGGAACTGAGGAAAGGGGGTTATCTCTCTTGTTTGTTAAAGGGGTGAGTGTGAGGACGGGAACAATTCTACGGGACTCGATCTCATCCGGTGAAAAAGCACAAGCTCGGCAAAGCAAAGGACGAAGCGAGGGAAGATCCAGGGAAAAGTGCCGCAGAGTAACCCTTTAAGAGACTGCACACGCTCCGTCGGATACCGCCGGCGCCTTCCCGTCTCCGACGCCAGGAATTGCGCTTCTTCCCCGCCGAGCCGAGCGATCTCCCCCTCAACGGGCGGCGGGTCGTCGGCTGAACAGTGCGCCTCCCTCCACCTTTTGCCCTTATTACTCTCGTCGTCTGTGGTGTTATCTTCCCTCCGGTTGTTGTTTACCTCGCCCATTTCCTTGGGGTGTGCTTTCCCAACTTACTGCGTCGAACTTGGAGACTCGCGAGTCGGAGAAGGCGGTCTCTCTCTGAATTTGAAACTGTTCCTACGTGATCAGGAGCCCGCTGTGCCCACTGTGCTCGGCCCAGGGCTGAAACGTCGCCTCCCACACGGGCCAGTGCATCGTTGCTCTTTGGCGGGCGTCGTTCTCTGTTACCCGAGGGAAAGGAGAATCGGCGGGGCTCGCCCTGATCCTCTGATAGAATCCCCACCGTCGGGGCTTCGATCGCCCGGTCGGCGTCGCCCGCTCCCACGGCCGAACCTCCCGCACCCGTGCCCCAGTGAGCTAGCTTCCTTCCCGCCGACGACGCGTGCGAGCGCCGCCGTCGCCAGAGCCCCGGCCGCCGCCGTCCCGACGCAGCTGCCGCCCCGGGTCGCCGCTAGCTTCGGCCGAACCGACCGTCGAACGGGCCTGGGTGTTGTAGGCACCCGGATTACCGGAGGGGTCGGCATCCGTAGCAGAGGAGAGCGCGGGAAGGCGTAGGAGAGAGAGAGAGAGGTGAAGGGGGGGAGGGGGAGCGAACAGATGCTGGCTACTATGATGATGCCAGCTGCCGTCGCGGCGGTAGCGGCTTCGGGATCATCTCCTCCACCTCCGGCAGCCGCGGCCGTCACTTCGTCCTCCTCTTCCTCCTCATCGTCCTCCTCCTCGTCCTCCTCCTCCGCCTCCTCCACCACTTCGTCCAACGGCGCGGCGAAGGTGGTGAGCATGTCGTCCGGAAACAAAGCAGGTAATTGTCCGGCACGAGCCCTCGTCGCACGCACGCCTTCCTATCTGTCTGCCCTCCTCAGCATCCCGCTCCCGGCGCTCCCCTTGTAACGCCCCCCCCCCCCCAGTGAGCGAGCACCTCGCCGCGATGGCCGAGAGACCCGAGACCGGGGAAGGTGTTCCGGCCCCCGAGGTGTGCTACTGGGTCCTCTCTTTGCGCCGCTTGAATGTCTGTGCTTCCCCCTTTCCGCCGTCCTCATTTCAATGCGTCCCTTTGCCTCCGTCGTTCTGTGCTCTTTAAGTGCTCTCTTTATGTGCACATTCCCTACGTGTGTGTTGTGTGTTTGTGCTTCCGTCCGTTTGTATTTGTGTATGTGTTTGTGTATGTGTCTCTAGTCAGTTACCCCAGGTTGACTCGGGGACTATGTAGTTGGCTCGTTTTCCCGCGGGCGCTCTCGTATCAAATCTCTCGCGTGTCTTAAACCCCCCTCCCGACATGTATTCGCTGCAAACATGAATGAGTTCAACTAGTCACACCCCCACGCCTCTTCTTTTGTTCCTTTTTCTAATTGTCGATTTGATGGCGTGGGTGTGTTCCCTTATGTCGTACAACACGATGGCATTTTATTGGTTGTTAAGAAGTGGGTAATTTATAATATTCCGCGTTATTAGTCCCTTGTTTTCATTTGGCAGAGCGTACCGTATCGTACTGTTCGTAGCATTTGCGCTTATGGATTAACTTTTTGTAATTTCCTGCCACATAACATTCTGTAAACGCTCCCGGTAGTGAGATCCGGGGGCATCTGCTGCTCGTTCACTGAATGAATTTGAACGTTAGTCGTACTCAATGAACCTACCGCAGTCATAAAATAAACCGTTTTTTTGCCGCAAGCTGCCATTAACTCAGAATGTGTTTATTATCAGAGTTATCGCATATCACTTCTGAGCACGTATTATTAGTATGTTAGGTGCTCTCATTCCCGTGGTAAATTCCGATTAGTTAACGTCTTCCGACGCAAGCGCTCATGACAGAAAGGAGGGCTTTGATTTGGAGTGACCAACGGTGACCCAAGTTTTCGAGTATGCTTTGCAATATTTCATCGGTTGTCTTAATTGAGGCGGATCATTTCTGAAGACGTGTGAGAAAAAGGATTAACCACCTGTGAATGATTTTGTTGCCGACGCATTCTGCATTGCAAAGGGTCTTTCCGCAATTTTCGATGTCTCGCGATGGTGCGAAGCATCCATATGGCTTCGACTTAAATTCGTCGCCGATGATTATTCGTGGGTATAATTCGCCCGGGAAACTCCAGGGCAAAGGCGAGACACCTGCCCCGGGAGCCTGTCCGGGATTCCCCGTTCCTCCTCCCTTCGCATCGCCTTTCGGCAACTTAAACGCAGCTGTTGTGCGTGGTGTGCGTGCCAGACGAGCGTGACACGCCTGTTAAAGGGAAGCGAGCGTTTGGCGTGCTTTTGACGCTCTTTCGGTTTTCCGCTTTCGGAGAAAATTTATCGCGGGGCTTTCGATCTTTTTACCCAGGTAAACAGTTTAGAGGATATCAGAACTGTCTTGTGCACAATTTCTTACTTAGCATAGTCGATGATTTTATATGACGTCGAATTAGATTTGAAGTCGAATGATTTCTCTTGAAAGTGATTGAAGTCTTTGTTTGTTGTTGTTCCGCCCTTGCTAACTAGATCTTTACCTGTACGATTTTTATCGTCCATTTATCAGAATTCCGTCGGTATCGAGATATCGTCCGAGGTATCGTCCGTGTATCGTCCGTTTATCTCTCTGGGGCTCCCAATCACTCACTCCCGTTCGTCCCTCTATAACTGGATAAAAAAGGAATGGAGGCACCCTTTCCTTTTGTCTTTTTCGCGATGAAACTGGCTCGTAATACTCCTTAGATGAACTCATCCCGAGTGTCCCGTCTCCTCTTCGCATTTTTCCATCGAAAACTGTGTATTTGTGGCATGCTCGCTACACGAACCCTGCAACTCTGATTGTCACAAAGTTACACTATCAGATTTTAATGTTCACCTATGTGTTTGTGTGTGTGTGTCGTTTCCCATTCGTGAAAGTTATATGTTGTGTAAATTTAATATATGTATGAATTGAGTAGCGTTATATTTTGAGAGATCGTTGTTAAACTCGGTTCTGTTTGTGTTTCCCACCCAATAGCGAATGCAGTCGTACAGCACCGTTTTATTAATGTCTCTTGTTATGTTTTCTATTTTTATTTACTATTCAAGTTGCGGCTGATAATAGGGGTCATTCATAATATCTCTAACCTTTTTATTATTTTTACCGTGTTTGCCATGAGGTGACTTTTATTTGAAAAGAAATGAAAACCGTTGCTCATCGGGAACGAACCTGTGATAATACGCGTTCTTTCTCCGGAGACATTTCGTCATTCAATTGGATATGAGGAGTTGCCAAACGGTAGCATCCTTCATTCAGATGTATGGAAGTTTCTTATCCGCCGGTACTAGTTTGGTCGCAGCGCCTTTTGGTGACTGTGTATACCACTTCACTCTGAGAAATAGATAAGGCATTCGCACCCTCCAACTGTTTTCGTGGAATTCCATGTAAATGCTGATGATCGCGTGGACGGTAGCCTGGGATAGAACATATTTTAGCCGTTTTTCGTCACATAACGAAATTTCGTCTCGAGTTGTTTTTAGTTCTCTCCTAATTTCGAGATTTATTCCTACAATTCTGTGCCCACAATTGTTGCAATACATATATCCTCCTTATAATTTCCGTTGTAATTTGAATACTCAATTTGAATCATGGATGTAGGTCTGTGAAACTTTAATTCTCATATTTTGAATAGCTTAAGAGAAATGTAACTTATGTCCGATCAGGAGGAGCACTGAATGGCTTTTATAATTTATTTACTAAATTTTATTTTATCGACAAGTATAAGTTTCTAGGAATAACGATCATTTGAGTGGATGTAAATAACGCAAAAACTAGCTGTAATTGCTGTTTAACTCTTGGAAGTAAATTCGTTATGAAGAAAATGTAAATTTCAACAGTTGCAATGTGCTCTACCCTAAGATGGGAATCTCCTCGTGATGGGAATATCTTTTGAAATGTATTTTGTAAATTGTGTAAGTAAGAAGAAGGTTGGTAGTACAACCGCTAAATATATTGATTGCTGACGTAAATAGAAGTTTAGATTTTTCATTCATTGCAATAATGAGCCCTTCACGTTCCTAAGTTATACTGCTCTTTATCGTCCATATTGCTTGTGTTCGTGGTTCAAAGGGAGACTATTTTTAGTAAATACATAATAACGTTGAAAACATCGTGGCAGTGATGCTTTCATGTGAAAACTAGTGATGAAACATCGCAACAGCTAATCTGAAATTTATTTTTTCATATTCAAAATTTATAATTTTATAGGCGTGCCTTTTAAAAATCTCAACGTTTTGCTTTCATCGCGTGTGGTTGAGTCGACGTACTTGTTAATGATTTTCCGTCTTGATCATTGAAAAGTGCCTTTAAACCTGCAATCGATTTTACTCAGGTGTTTAATGCCGAAAACTTTTCGCAGTTTAATTACAATTAGTCTGCATTTACTGAGTATGCATTGATACCAGCTGAAAACATTTGCTCGAGTAATGTCCTCGGTATTACTCTATAGCGCTCAATCACGCTGGTTCATTTTGTAACCCTTGGAATGTCGCCCACGCGTACAGACAAACCAATGCAAAGCCAAATCGTGACGAAAGCCATTTTGATAAACTCGTGGCCGCCTTTCACCGGTGCGGCGCATCACTAAGTTTTTTTTTAAATCCTGGCGTTGCAAATATTATATAATATAGTAATAATATTTATTACTCAAAACAATTATACATACATTAATCTTTACAACATGAGTAATATTAGGTAGCCTAAAAGGAGGACCTGTATTAAGACTATAATCATTTGGTCAATAGTTATGCGATTAGTCTTTTACATGATTGAACATGGAAACGGATACACAAAATTACATGAGGTTATCAGTACTTTAAGCGGATTCAGCAAGTTTATCACATACGATTATAACTAGGCATCCTCTATTCTTTCTTAAGTAAATAACCAAGATTGTATACTTTTCAATATTGTATTAACAGATTTGGATTTAACTCATGAAGTAGGCAATAGATTGTACTCTTTAGGACCGACATACAAAAACATCGTTTAAATAACGTTAGGTTTGTTTTGGGCAAGGGTACACGAGATTTTCGTTCATCATCATCGGTGTTTGTTCAGCGAAAGTCGTGTGTTCACCGTTGTGAGGAAAGCATTCGACGGCGCGCAAAGGGCGAGAGATAATTTTGAGACAATTTTCAGCCGCATTTTTCTTAACCCAACTCGTCGAATGCTTCCTTCGTGCGTTGCCCGGTGTCACGGTCCGGAGGGTGACCTCTCAACTCCCCCCCCCCCCACCCCCCTTCGCCCGCTCGTCCGGCACCTCTCCCCTCCGTCCGTCTGTCGTCGTCCTCCCGCACCCGATACGCAATCTGCTCGTCCACTCTTCCACACCCCCCCCCCCCCTGCCCCTCATCCACGCCGCTTCCCTCACAACACTCCCCCGTCCTCTCCGCTTGAAAAAAGGTTCCTCCACACTCACCCCTGGCGTTTCGTCCTCCTCCCGCCCCCACTCACTCCACGCCCCCCTCGGTTGGCTTCCGCATAATACCGCACACCTCCTCCTCTTTGCCACACTCTCTCTCTTTGCATATCGACAAAACGATAAAGCGCCGGCGCCCGCCTGCGTATCTGTGCGCCTCCCCCCTCCATCCGAAAGCCCCCCCATCCGTGGCAGCCACCACCACCACCTACTTCCCTCCTAAGATATAATGATGCCTTCGCTGCGGGAATGAAAAACAAATGAATGTCATTTTATCCGGCGAACCCCCCCCCCCATTACACCCTCCCCGCCTCGTGGTTTTCGCGGGAATGTCTTCATATTCGAGCGCCGCCAAGTGGCAAAATCGGGAGAGAAAAAAGAAGATGCGAAAAAAGTGAAATGCTCTTCTGAATGCATCCGCGGCACCTTTTCTCGCCTCTTCGATCCTCGGGCTAATGAAAAATTTTCACGCTTCCATATACCTACTGTTTCACTCTTATGAATTCATCGTGCGTCACGAAGCCCCTTATCGCCGAGTTCTTGCCAAGTATACGAGTGATGCTCGTGTGCACTCCCGTGATTGCACGGCCCGTGGAGGACACCGCAACCAGCTCAAACACCAAGAAGTTTATTCAGTGATTTATACGCATTCGCGGTCACTATATATGTGTTGCGGTGTTGACTTAGACTCGAGTCGATAGCCATTTGTGGTTGGACAAATGAGTATTTTTTATGTTGCACCACATATCCTCGGAAGGAAAGCTAAACGATGACTTTCTACACGTTGCTGAAGAGCCTTTTGTCAGTTTTGGGAAAAAAGATCAGTTAAAATAAGTTGCGAAGTAATTGATTACTGTTACCATTATGTAAAACAAAACGGTTAGAAAATGTTTAAACCAGAGTCCAAATATGACAGTAATTAAACTCTTAAATTAGTTTATTCTGGGCTAACATATATGAGCTGATTTTAGCTGTTGAATGTGGAAGAATTTCTGTGTGCCCCCTTCTTTCTCATTCATCTACATTGGATTGATCAGCAGGTAATGCTTCCGATGGAGTTAACCGTACACACCGTTGGCTTTAGTTCTTCAGGTCTAATAGTGTTGCATCTTACCTATCTGAACCCATCTATCCCAGGTAGCACCTAGCTTCCGTGTCGCATCATTCTTTGTCGTGTGACCTACTTGTTCATGAGTAAGTTCTTTCTCGTGAGAAAAAAACTTCTAACCAATTATGCTATATCCCTAGTCCTCAGCTCGACCTATGTCTCGCTGTATGTTTTCAGAATCACCCCGTAAGGATATGTATCCATTGTCTTTGGATGGCCGCTCTGATTTCGTTCCGAAAATAAGGTGTTTTCACGATCGTATTATTAAAACGAAGGCCTCCGTCACCCGATTTCCTTCCCCAAACGGCATCAGACGAGTTTACAAATAGGCTGCATTTCTGTCCATTGCGCTGTGATATGTTGGACGAACTTCAGCTCCGAGTGTGCAATGTGGGTATTATTTTATTACCTTTTGAATTTCTCGGAGGAGCTTATTTTTTTCGGATGCCGTGCCTCGATTAAAATTTGCGCCTTCCCTCCCTCTTTGATCAATGGCGGCATTTCAATCTTTCCCCCTCTTTCTGCTTAAAGTCTCGGGAAGGTGGGGGAGTGGGGGGGGGGGTTTCCGTTATGTGACGCGCATCACTTCCTAAGATGCTTGGATGAATGAACGAGAGACGTCGCAGACGGCGGCGGCGGCGTGTGGGTGCGGGGAGCGGTGCGGGGGAAGGAGGCGGGGAGGGGTAGGAGGCGCGCAGAGAGGGAATTTAAACTAAGCATGCGTGTCTGGTCTCCCGGACGGCGTGCCTTCTCCTCTCCTCCTCCTTCCCCCTCCTCTCTAATCACCCCTCCTCCCCTCTCCCTCCCGAGTGAAGAGGGGAGGGAAAGGCACAATGAGGAGAGGAGGCTAATATCGCGGCGCGTAGTGCCCGGCTCCGTCGCAGCGTGGCGCCATCTGTCGCGGCCTTCCTCTACTATGACGACGGCGCCAATTATGTTTCAGCCGCCATTATAGCCGGAGCGACGGTGGCATCGAGTGGATTGCGTCTTCATCCCTGAAGAAAAAGAAGTCCCACTCCCCTTCCCTGATCTCACACCACTTCCCTCCCGGGGAACTGATTCATTCCGATCCGATCCTTTGGGCCGCGTCTCCGTAGAGTGCGATTGTGGCCCACTTTCCCTCTAACTTCGTCCGCACCCCAGAGAGGAATTCGTGCCCCTACCCGTGTTTGCGCGTATTTTTTGCTCTTCGATTTTGGCGTTGGATTCTATGACTGAAAAGATAATATCAATAGACATATTTCATCGTTCTCGAACTCTTTCGTACCCAAAAAACCTATAATAAATACGATAATATGATAGGAAGCCTGGTTTCCATGATGTATATAGCTGCGCTGGTAGATGCATGAACGCATTCGCCATCTAAATTGCTTCTTGAAAACACCCTAAAATAATGCAAATACGCGAACGCGTGGCCATGAAATAGTCCCTGTTCTCATTTGAAATATTTGTTTACGCTTCCGTTCAGCCACGTATTTACACTCTTGGGCACATTGTAGACTGGCCTTGAGGGTTAAATCATTATATGATGTATGATTGTGAAAAAGTGGGTACTAATCCACTAGGTGTGGCAGTCAAAAGGTGAACACAAAAAAGGAGAAACTCTTTCGATAATTTTTTTTTAATTTTCGTGCGAGTTTTTCTTTTATTATGTTTGAATCAAATCATATGTTAAATCTCCCGATGAAGTGGAATATTTGATGTCGTTGTTAAACAGTTGAATAACCTTGATCCGATAACACTAAAGTATTTTTGAAATGGGGTTGTTCTATGTTGTGAGGTGATTAATAGGTCATGTGGCATCACGATCGTTTCTTTGGATCGGCATGGAATGCTACATTCGACTTGAATACGCTGGCTGGAATGCCTGCGAAAGTGGAGCGTAGTGAAGCCTACAGACGGGATAAAATCCCTGAAGCAATGCAGACGCCAGATAACGATGTTGCGTTTACAAAGACGATTCAAAAATGTCCCAAGCTTGTATTTTTTTGAGAATGTCGCAAGCTTGTATTTCTTGAGAATGTGGTGACAGCAATCGAATGAAAATAAAACCTTTGTGTAAGTTGTAGTTGATTTTGACGCACTATATTTTCGCCAATATACACCTGAAAATACGGAGTTCGTTGAATCTGTCTGATGTCGTCAAGCTTAACAGTTTCGACCCCGAGTATAAAGTCTAGTCTAGATAAATTATGGCGTGAAATATACAACAAATAGTATTCTTCATTCAAATGTTCCTTGACGACTTACATCCGTAGATTGAAAGTAAGATACCACTAGGGTCTTGTGTATTTTTTAATTGCGGTGAGAGGATGAGATATTTATGTGAGATGAGTTATTTTTCCTTTAAATGCGGTTCCATTCGTTGACTTCTCTATGAAATGATATATTGTTCCAACCGCCCCAAGGTACGTGGAGTGGTAATCGTCTGAGTAAACGAATGCACCGTATGGTTACTTCGCGAGTGATTCGAAAAAAAATCTGGAACCGGGACCACACGTGAGCACCTTTGTCAATATGGTGAAAATAACTACATATGTACCAATTTAAATAAGGCAAGATTTATATTTCTCACTGTTCGTCAGGCATTGCATTGACTTGGGTTTATGGCGAAGTATTCCAAAACCTAAGCGAAACTTGTATGTTAATGCGTGTTTTTCACTCGGTATCATACCTTGACATTGGTTAGTTATATTAATTATAGTTATAATAATATGATACTTATTTTTTCGCGTGTATAGGAAAATTTGTATGAATAGATTCGAATTATTTAGATGTGCATGTTAAGTGCCTTAAGGCTACGCGTTGCAATATCTTTAAATTATCCAGAAATCAGATTGGTGGCGTTCATTTTTTTCTCTGTAATCTATACATTTTACTATTAAGGTAGTCCGAGCGAGACAGTTTCCTAGTCGTAATAGAGACCATATTCGAATTATACACTTTCATTTCATCAGCCGTAGGACACATCAGTTAAATATTGCATTATTAATGGTGCAATAATACAGTTTTATATGACAGAAATTGTAAGTAATTAAATGAAAATATCTAAATAAATCTTTAACTTGACTCATTTTTTTCGCGCTGTGTGTTTTAAACTCCTTCAAAACGGAAGGTTTTTTGTGATCTCGAAGAATTTGCTGCGATGACAATATGATTAATTTTCAAATATAATTGAAAAAACATACAAACTATACGCTGTCAGTTTTTTACGACATCTGAGTGTTAGAAATTCCTCATTTTTCAAATAATGTCTCTCTGGAGTACATACATGTACCATTTCCCATGTAAAAGAGCTGACCAATTTTTTGGCGAATAACTCCGAAACTAATGTGGTAAGGGGTTGAATTTTTTGTGTTAATGGAGGGGTAAGATATTTTTCTGTAAAATGAGACCAAATTCATTTATTTCTAGGTAAAATGATATTTCGCTCAAACTACCCTAAGCACAAGTATGCAAAGTATCACGTAAGTCAATACATAAATGAAAATCGCACCAACCACCGCCAACCGCCCTCAAATGGTGAGCTTACTCTTGCTGTCAAAATATTACTGGCACGTGGAGTCACCAGTGTCGTTCCGAGGGTTGGTTTGGTCGGGATTTTTGGGTGCCGGGATGGGTGCCGGGTTGGAGTCCGGAATTTTTGGGGGCCGGGTCGGTTGGGGATCGCCCGGCGGGGAGCGTTAATTTCCGCCGAGCAGGTGGCGATGGCGCAGCGCGGCTTCGTCGCCGCCGGGCGCCCGCTCCGCCCTCTAGCGGCCGCCGCGCTCACTTCTTCCCGCCTGCCGTGCTCGCCGGAGCGGTCCATTGCGCGCGCTTCAGCCGCAGCTGCACACGCCGCGCCGTCCTCGTGCGCTCCGAGCACGGCCCCTTTCTTTCCTTCGCCGCGTCGTTCGGCTCCGTCTCTCCCGGCAGACCCACGGGAGCGGGGAAAG
Source organism: Ceriagrion tenellum (assembly GCA_963169105.1). Lineage (NCBI taxonomy): Eukaryota > Metazoa > Arthropoda > Insecta > Odonata > Coenagrionidae > Ceriagrion > Ceriagrion tenellum. Next base: position 160,795,023 of record OY720635.1, read on the forward strand.
CAAGGTTCCGTAAGCCCCCTCTTCCCTCCCCTCCCCCCTGCACTAATAGGCCTCCTTTCCCGACCTTCGCTCACCGTCCCTCTCCCATTTTCCACGTCGTGGGACTGAGGCGTGCGAAAGAGCGTGTGGCGCGGTCAAATGCTCTCGCAAGGCCGACCCGCTGCTTGCTTGCCTCTCGTGATTGGGAAACCCTTTCGATTCCCGATCCCGAAAGCAGGACTGCCAACCTACGAGTGTCGCCCTATCACACGCCTCTTTCACCTGCATTTAAGCCTCTAGGAATTGGCACCATCGCCGGTATAATGCGCTAACCCGCTGGAATACACGCCCATCTTATTCCCATTCCAACCCTGAAACCAGCATTGTACGTAATCGCGCGAAGTATCGTTTAAGAGATTTGCGTCCTCCCTCCACCTTGAAAATTAGCTATCATATCTACGCTGAAACTTCAATTAAATGGCCACAAACGACACTCGTACTCGCACGATGGGAATGAGGAATGGAAGGAAAATCGTGGTTAGAAAACTGTCCCAACGTACCCATGACACCTCTTCTTTTCAGCGTGGGCATTGAGTCAAGTTACATTATTTAATCATTACCAGTAGTCCTCGGAAACTGGCTCTTTTATAAAACAATTTTCTCCTTGCAAGCTTATTTTGCTTCCCTTACACTCTTGCATTGCTTAATTAATTACTCTTAATTATTCCTCTTCTTAACGCTTGCCTTACTACATTCACCCATGATTTTCGCTGTATTTCCTCTCCTCTCATACTGTTCACTGTGCTATCATGTATCTGTTAGGTATCGACCATCTTACATTTTCTCGACATGGCCGAACCAACGAAGCACACTTCTTTCCTATTAGTCCATTTCTGAAGCATCTTACCCGCATTCTTTCATCACCTTGTCATTCGTTATGCTATCCATCCTAGCCATTCTGAGAATAAATTATCGTTCGGGAATGGCGTCCTTGCCCCCTGTGCCCCAACGCACGCGGTACAGCCTTTGCCAAGACCAACCTTATAGGAATAGACGTAGTGATGTTGGCGGTATTTTATTGCCGTCATTATGACTTGCATTAAGAGTAAGGCACGAGTCGCAGTGATCGTCCTTATGTCGTCAAAACGTGAGTGAAAGGGTGAGGGAGCTGCAGGTACTTATGCGAGACGAACCGGTTTTTGTCGCCGTAGCAAATCGGTCGGAATGAGGTAAATTAGCATTCTTTTAATGGTACATTTCTTTTCTTCAGAGTTCATTAAGAGCGCCGGGTGAAACGAAGCCTATCATTCAAGGAAGGAAAGCCGAGCCACGGGTACTTCTAAATTATAGAAGTAGAGAATTGAGGACGTGCTTTTAACGTCTGTTTGTTAAAGGAAAGTCGAAACACAATTTTCTGAAGATATCAAATGACGCACTCCATAAATTGAGGGATTTAAATTTGATTTTTTGAATCAACAAACCGGTGGCGCTGAATGAGTGACTTGACTGGCTTATTCAGATCTTAACCGAGAAAATATTCCTGAAAATGTTGTTAAAATTTTGAGTTTAGAAAGACCGTGTTAGCCGTGCGCCCTAGTGCATACTTCGTTCCCATTGCGGTGTGGATATCACTACGCTTCAACAGAAACATTATTGAAAGATGTGGTTGGTCGTCGGTATGGCCGTTTTAGAGGAGACACTTAATTGCACAATTTGATGTACAGAAATTTCAAGAACTCGGGCTCGGATAATTCAGCAGAGCCTATTTTCTATGTCATGTGTGCATTTGGATATAGCACTGCTTCGCTTTACGCGGCACAATTTTCATTGCTCGTCCATTCGTGTATAGGATTGTGCAATAAAGTGGCTCGTGTCAAACGACCTTACTTGCAATTAGTAATAGAATGCTCGCAGTCGTTCTGCGGCTTATGAGGGGAGGGTGAGGAAGACGTTTTCATGGTGTCGCTTACAGCCTTTAGGCTAGCGAATCACTCAACGGTATGAACGCATAGCGTTATCGCTCATGCTTCGTTCACGCTAATATTGTTCGTACCATCATAGCTACCTTACACGCATCACACTATAATTATACTGTCATAACTCAGTGCTGCTCTCACCAGTGCATCGCGACGAACAAGTGAAGAGTAAGCGAACTAAATAAGGAATCTCACAGGCCTTCGGCCTTTTGAGGCTTTCGAAATGTTTTCTCGATGCTTAACCACTGTAGTGGTTCGTGATGCCACACACCCTTTGGGTGGCTTTCAGGGTATGACGTACATATATATGTGGTGACAACTTTAAGAACTACGGATTACCATGGTCCGAGCGTGTCTTCACTATACAGTTTTAAGGCTACCGTCGTACAGACGATAGTATTGCGAACGGAGCATCCCGCTCATCGACTTGACTCTGCCATCATAGATTACCAACCCAAGGGACTGACCATTAGCAACAGATCCGTGCCTTACACGTAACCCCGCTCCTCTTCAGTCGGTGTCCTCTCGCGGGATACGAGTTCCTTTTGTTCCTCACTCTCGTCCCTCAGGCCGTCGCTCGCTCGCGCCGGCCAAAGTCGTATGGGAAGAGCCGAGTGGCGTCCCTCTTCCTTCTCGACAACCTACCCCCATTTTAGCTCTTCCCCACTTTCCGTCTTGCCAAGTCAGCTTTCTTCTATCCGTTCCGTGGGTCCTCTCGTCAACGGGGAGGGGCAGGGAAGGGATTGAGGGAGAGACGGTCGGGGGCCCCTGCCTGCCTTGCAGGTCCGTCGACCACACCGAATACCTACCCAGCCGGTTAGTCCTCGCATGGCGTGTCTTTGAGTTGGACGTGTGAGGAGTCGAGCGAAGCAGTTCCTTCTTCCGTCGACAGAGCTGAACGAACGCGTAACCGGGTGGCAGTACGGCGGCCGGGCTCATGATTGCGCTGAAGGGCTGTAACGGGACTCCGATGGATTAGCGCCAAGACCAAGAGTACTCTCCACGTCAGCTAGTGAGTGTTAGCGTGTTGAAAGACTGATTCGAGCCTGAGTGCTGACGTGTGAGTGTGGTAGACACGCATAAGCCATCTGTGATATCGTGGGAAAGGCGGAAGAATGGTCAATTGGAAGTATGAACCGTACAACAATCCGAGGACTAGGAAAGGAAAAGGCAAGCTGCATCAAGTTGTTTTTTTCTTGTGGGGAATCTGAGGAAAATGCCCATGTCGTTTGTGTTGAATGTGTTTTTCCTCGTGCCTGTCCTTGAATGGCTGTTCTTGGTGTTTTTCTATGTGTGTTGTGCGTCGGTCCCTTATTGTGCTTTATGTGATTATTCTGTCATTATTCATGGAGTCGTGCGGCATGCAATTTCGTGAAGTGTGAATTAGATCTGTAGTGTTTACAGTGTGTTGTTCCGTTGTGAAATTATCGTTGGATTATTCCTCGTCTTATCACATGGTCGTGCATTAGCGAATCGGTGAGCCTCAATCGGTTTCGGAAGCTATTTATTTTTTGGGTGATGGTTTTTTTCTGTTATCGGTTCTTGTCAACGGCAACGGAATGCTGTTATGGAGTATTGGTTTTCATGGAAATTCCTGCCGATCTAATCGATGCACTTTTTTCGGTTACGTAATGCTTCACTAATTTATTATTTATAACTTTGTTAGTGTCCATCTATTGTGTATTGTGCGCTTAGTTTTTCTTATTATTCTAGAATGGTAATTTTTGGGTCTTGAAGAAGTGTGGCGGATATTAATCGCTATTTATGCAAGGTGCTCTGCCGCTTTATGTTTAGAGCAGCGGGAGAGGGTGGGACAATATGCCTGTCGTATATTAAGCCAATTCCATAACATTTATCTGGTAATCTACTACTAACATTGCACCGCACTCTCTTGTTTCAGAGTACGCCTTCTTGATTCATAATAGGGTGGGACAATATGCCTGTCGTAAATTATACCAATTCCATAACGTTCATCTGGTAATCTACTACTAACATTTCACCGCACTTTCTTGTTTCCTTATACGCTTTTTCTAACTGACCAGGGTATCACCGAAGAAATGTCAATCACCTTGAATATCCGCTTTCAAAATGCATTCCTTGAGCATTATTTAAAGTCCATTAGCTGAGCTATAATTAAAAAGCGTGGAAAACTTTATCGGAGTATCTGGTGTCAACATTAATCATAAAACAGCAACATAGCGTTTGGTTAAAGTCAGTTTGCCATGTCCAGGGTTTAATTATCCAACTTGAATGACTGCCTTCGTGTCTGAAACAGCCGTCCCGTTGAGCGGAGTTCACCACGACCGGTCAATAAACATTACAAGTAATGCATTACGGGAGGAATTTTTGTGTGGGAGGTGTTGTTTGCGCAAAAATTTGAAACTCGACAATCTTCTAACAAATTTGAAAGAACTAAACGTAGGGGAGAAAATTTATTCCAAGTATACAGAATATACGTTTTGTTTTTACAATTTACGTATCATTTTTAATGTGAGAATATCCTGGTTAAAATCTTGATATCTACTGAAATAAACGTGGTGGCGACTCGGCGCGTTTCTTTAAAAGTTGAATCATGAAGTTGTTGAGATGATTTTGAGTTAGTGCTAATTTAACGATTCGCAGAGTATCGCTTAGCAGTCGAATCTTAGGCGCAGAAAATGCTTTTATTTCTACGTTTTGAAGAATTTTTATTTTTGGGGAAATTTTCGTGCGGTAGTACGAAAGACGAACAAGCGAGGGCAACTTACTCCTGGGAGAACATTGCCTCATTCTCCAAAGTCGTACTTTAGTGCCCCATCTCTCGCATAGGTATCGAAAAAACTGTCTCGTTTTTCAATTCAGTATTTTTTCAGCTTCGATCATCCTCAACCGTGTGAAAAATGGACAAAATACTCTTGCAAAGTTAATAAGTTATCGATAATGAGGTCCCATTTCTAGCGGCTGGGGTACGGCACTCACCGCCACATGAAGGACAATTTAAGCTTCTTTTAGGTTCTCCATTACGTTTTAGTCTTTCGAAGTACTTCTCACCTACCGGGATTATTTAAAAATGAAGAGCCTGCGATCGCGCAACCAATGGTACGCATGGATAACTGCGGTTCAATGAAACTTAAAATATTACAGCCCCTACTTCAAGGGTGGCCTGCGCCCGGTTTGAAATTGAAAGAAGTTTTCACAGATGGTTGCGCGGCTTGTTCTTCGGTTGCCGACCTCTACACTAACCGTTAAACACACTCTCATCCTGCTGTTAGCAATTTTACTAAATTTAATTCCTAGTAACGCCTGTGGAAGGAGAATTCACTTTCAAATCGGTTATAACTATCGTTTTAATATTGTGTGATGAACTCTAGATTGATTCATTACGAGGACTATTAGTTGCAAATGTGCGAAATTATCAAAAAATTGCCGACAAACAATTTATAATTATTTGCATTAGGATCCCTTGCATAAATTAAATAATCAGGGATCATTACAAAACAACGCTACCGTAGCAATTACATTGCTGACAGCTCTAGTTTCAGCTTGACTCAACATTCACCTGGCATTATCACACTCAGTGGGTTTCAGGACTAGTCTGGGAAACGCCGAGAGTCAAAGGTAACACTATCTCTTGAAAATTATGATCAAGCGAGACTCGGGGAGAGGGGAAAGACTCCATTTTAACTTCAGAGTATAAATCATTAAGTGACAAAGTAAGAGTAGTAAACATTCAGGAAGGAAATGCGATACAAGTGCCTACAAAATACCCTTCTTTACGCGCAAAACACCTCTATTTAAGCGTGCTTCGTATTGGCGGTGATGAAATAAGCGAGGGTATCGGGTAACACAACAACATATTTCCCCCTCGTGCCGGACTCAAGGTACAAGCTAGCAATTTTTTCAAATGTAATTCTTAGTAGCGCCTTTGGAAGGAGAATTCACTTTCAAATCGGTCATAACTATGGGGCACTGAGTTTGTCTTAAATATCGGCGCCTGGTCGACCGTTGACGACTTCAACGATAGCAGAACGAAACACCAAGATACGCTGCTAATATGAATTTCTATTCACTTCACAGTCGATGTCGCAGCATCCCACGCCGCACGACTTGCGACGTCTCTCTCGATAGCATGTAGATTTTTGTATGTGGGTCTCACCGATTTCTTGTGATCGTAAAATTTTCAGCCGCTGAGAGTAGGTTTGAGTAGACGTCAGTGAAGATCCTCTGGATGTGATTCAGGCTTCCGCGGGGCTTGGATGAAGGTTGAGTTCGGTTTTCCGGGGTTTCCGCCGCGTTGTTTCATCTTGAAGACGATATTTCGCTGGCTATCCTGCTGGCTTTCTCTGGTCCAAGTGACGGGGGTAGCAAGTCCTGAGGAAGCCAGCGGGATAGCCGGCGAAATACCGTCCTCGAGATGAAACAACGCGGCGGAAACCCCGGAAAACCGAAGACTCAAAATCCTCTGGTTTTTCACAAATGGAGGCCCCAATTGACGCATAATTTTTTCCTTGATCCCAACGTTCTACCCTTCTACTTGCCGTTCATAAAACCTATTCTCTATCTTCCCCTTCACTGCTTGCCTAACGTGATTCCCTCTATCGTTGTCTTATGCCACCGGTTGCCCCTTACTACTTCCCCCAGCCACCTGCCCTGCCTACGGTAGGCGGTCTACCCCTGGTTTCATCAAACAGTTTCCATTCCTCATCAGCGATTCCAAGCTCTTCCTCGTTTGCCTTCCTTTCCGTCCACCGCATCTTATCCATCCTCCTCCACTCCCACATCTCAAAAGCCTGCAGCCCGTTCTGGTCCTCCTTTCTTACGACTACGAGTAGAATCGACGATGTCGCCCCATGCAACGCCACACTCCGAATTAAACTCTAATGAAGACTGTTATTGTTGTCATCTCTTTCGGCCGTGCGATAGCCTGGCATATCTGTTCAGAGGGGGGGGGGGCGAGAGGACGAAAGCAGGTGATGACGAAGGCATGAAGGGGACGAGAGGGGGGGGGGGTCGGGTTGGGGCGGGGATTCCGTCGGGTGGTGTTCGGTGAGCGGACCGCCGCCCATGGCGCCACATGGCCCCTGCGTCAGTTTCCACTCGACTATTCCGAACGTCCGGCCGCCGATCCTGTGTGCGATCAAGAGGCGTGAAAGGGGACGACGAAATGATGCAAACCGCTCTCTCGGGCCTTCCCTCCCGCCCCTCGGAGCGTTTCCTTTCGTTTCGAACGTCCATCTTCCTCTCCTTATGGCCGTCCGTCATATCCCCCGCCCGCATTCACATTTGTCCCTTTCCTCCGTTTTTCCTTCCGTCCGACTCGTTCTTCCGGTCCCACGGCTCCTGTGGAAGATGAAGGCCGAAAAGGAGAAGGCCACTTGCTCCACTCTTCTGCATCTCCTCCTATTCCCTGCGCTTATATCCCAGGGATTCCCTCTTTCCTCACCGGGATGTGTCCCCGTTTAGTTTGTGTGTCTGTGTGCGATCGCTCTTTTAGAAAGGGGTGCTGATTGTCGGCACCACATCTCGAGGCTGAATGAAAAAGACTTTCTGGGAAGTTTTCCTCACCTCGGTATGGTAATTGCCCACTCCAGCCTTTGCAATGATTACCTTGTGAAGCTGCCGTTACTGTCTTCCGAACCTAAATTGACTACTTAGTAGTTATTGAGAACGAACGAGTGCCATCGTCAAATGTACTTTTTTCTCTACCCGAAAATTTGCGTTTTGATAATGAACCAGGAGCTGTGCTTGATTGCCGAATTGGAACGTGAAATAAAAGATTTTTCTCATTTTCGTTCTTTCCTGAAGTAGTTACCGCTCGATGAAAGTGTTTTCGTGTTTTTAATGCGAAGACACTGATCAATTAGTGCATTGTTCCGATGCAATTTATGTATCGGAACAGTGAGCAAATTGATGGGAATTTATTAGCTTGAGATTAACTTGCGTGTGATCAACTGTGTTGTCTCAATATGTTGGCGGATTTTTTTGCATTTAGTTCATTCTTGTTTCTTAAACGTATTTAAAATTGAGATCATGTGCGCATTGAGGAGGAGTGCTACCTATTTGTTGATTTTAATTAACTTCTGATTGTGCCATAAACAAGAGAACATGTGCTTACGTCTTGATCTCGTGATTTCGTAAACCGCTGCTGGCCATTAGTTGAGAACTGGGGTCAGCCAGTGTCGTTCCTTCGCTCGCGGATTAGCCGTATTGTACTTCGTCTCTTTCCCTCTTCACTTTTGCTGAGCATTGAAGAGGCCCCCATCTGGTTACCCTCTAACAATTGGTATGAACTCACATGTGAATGGTTTATGGATTTTTTTCTGCTTACGTAACTGAGGGGAATGGGCCGATCCGATTTTTTAAACGTTATATCTCCATTCATTAGAAACCTATGATATTCTCTCACTCTCCTCTTCTGTGGATTATAACTCAAGATTTTTCTTACATTTTTACGTCTCTATGGTGGGAACTTTTCCGAGGAAACATGGAAGAAAATAGTAGGCTTGTGAATCTATTGGCTTACTTAAAGGATCTATTATTTTTATCCTGAAGGGGCTCTCATTTTTATCCGGTTTTCACCCTTTCTCGTCCCCGTAAGCCGAAGAGAGAGAGGGTGACGGCAGTAAAGTGCATTTAGAAAATGATTTCCTCCAAAAGCTCCTTTGGAAGTTTTCCATATTGACGGAAAGGGTGGCGCTCACAGTGAAGTATTTGAACGGGAAATATTAACAGTGGAACGGTGGAATATTTGTAATTTTTCCCTGCCGTTTTTATACCCTGTTATTGCCCATCCGTGCGTCTCATGGCGTGTCTTTCCTCAGTTCTTACCGAAGAAGAATTATTTTTCCGATTCTACTCTCGGCAGTTTACAGATTTCATCCTTTTCTTCCGTTTGGTTCCATTCCTCATTTAGTCACTTAACTTGTGCAAGTCTTTCTTCCGACTTGTTCAAATGATGTTTGATAATGTGTGTAGTGTGCGCTTTATTTTTCTTGGCAAAAATGTTTGATGGAACTTGTCATACTTCCTTCGAAACGTAGGGCACAGAGTATATTTCCCCTTTCTGCCCGGGATTCTCGGGAATGGAAGTAGACGTTTTCGCGTAAGTTTATGGATCATTTTATACTCCTTCAAAAATGGCGGTTTGTTTCGAAATTGGTTCATTTTGCAGTCAGTCGCCGAGACGAATGCTACTTCTGTATGAGAGTTGGTGTGTCATAGAATATATTTCTTTCTGTGGTCTATTTTGTTTCATGAGCCTCCGTCATCGTGGCTTGATAAAGATAGTGACTTCTTCCATTATTTTGGCGTTGGTGACTGTTTCCAGGAAATAATATCCTACACTTTTCACTTTTGACTCGACTGAAGGGAGGGCACAGCGTATGCCTTCGAGTTTTCGATGAAGTGCCGTTCTTTTTTAAACTGCTATTTGTTTGTGGAGATTTTTACTTCATAGATTATATCGCGACTGTAGTAATTATTTCTCAAGTCCCATGTTGATTCATTCCATCGGCTACTTATAGCTTGTTTTTACTTCCTGCGTCCATCTCTTTCCTATAGGAGTATTATCCGGGTGTGGTAGGTGGATAATAATTATGTCGTGTCATAAACTAATTTCAGTTTTTGATATATCAGATGTGGAAATTTTTATCGGCATCGAGGAAGTAGGTAAGCATTTACATAATAGTAGCACAGCTCTCAAATAACTCCCGCCCCGCAGTTACACTTACGGCTCTAATTCTCGGAAATTGTTGAGCTAAAACGCCGCATCGTTATTTTTCAACGTTACGAAGGACTCCAATATAATTGAAATCTGAATCTAAAGCCGGTAATGTCACTCGCTTCGCGGAGCAATACTTTTTCAGCTCACCTAGTTTCCCCGAGTCATGAGTTTCGTTATCTTTTATTGGTTTTCGTTTAAGTCCTCCTCCCAAATTCGCCTTTGCTTCCCCTAAGCATCCCTCCTGCTTCGAGTTCCTCGGGTTAACCCATTCAAGCTCCAGCGGCTTTACGGGCTCGGATGTTGGCCAGGGGCGGAGAGGCGGGAGAGGCGGTGGGGTGGTGTCTATCCTCGGATGAATTAGACGAACCCCTTAGGTGGGGTAGGCACTGGGGAGGCTAACGAACACAGATATTTGTACGCACCACGTAAGGCAGTAGGGAGCCGCTTATTCGACCGTGGCTAGTGGAAGCGCTCAAGGTGTTCTCTTGCCTTGCTCCGTATTCGAAATCACGGTCTAAGACCTTTTCCTTACGGCGCTGCCAGTGCCTTTTATTTTTTTCGAGTGAGCATGATAAATCTGCCGTTTTTAATTAAAGGGGAGACGTGTTCTCCCAGCCTCATTCTCCCCCACTCATCAACTCCTCCTCGCATGAGTGATGGACGCTAAGGTCTTAACGTATGAGTGTCTTTATACCGTCCTTCAGCGCGAAATTTTCTTCCCCGCTCTGCATTTTTTTTCAGACCCAAGATTGTATCTCCCCGAGGTCTGCCGTATGTACATGTCTATATATTTTGCTGAATTCTACCCGTGGACTTCTCGGAAGGGGCAGAAGCTGCTGGGATATTTTTCGTGGGGTAAATTTGAGAAATTCATCTCCCTGGAAAAATTCGACCTTTTTCCTCTTCTTCTTCCACGGCAGAAAAAAGAAGTATTGTTCGTTTTATACTTGGTCGGTGGCAATGAGCTTGTTTTTCCGCGGCCGGGGAAGATAGATTTCCGTGCGGGCCTCGCATGCTGTGCGCGCGCTCCCGTTTCGGAAAGGTCTGCATTGCACCGGCGTTCCTCTTTCGAGTGCATACCTTCTTCTTACACGCCACGTCCGAGAATGGGTCCGCGTTTCTCTGTTTGTGATTCCGTCCTCGCTCGGCCTGTTATTTTTGGTCGTTCAAACCAATTTATTGCCCGTTGGAGTGTTTTTTACCAACTCAAACCAGATGCAGTGAGCGTTTAAGTATTAAATTTCATGGAAACGGTCGTGATTTTTTTTTGAGGCGGGGATACTCAAGCACGCTCGGAGAACATCTTTCTTGATTTAAATTCGTGAATTTATTAAAGCGCTATATTTTTCGAATACTCCAACGCGAAGCGATTGTGCTTTCACGAGAGGCTTTAAATATTGGAGTGCTTTCCGTCAGCGTCATAATACTTCGGGTATACATAAATGATTGTCTTTTAATTGATCGTGAAACATTTACTGGCGTGCAATATTTAATAGAGCCGGGAGGTGATGCTGCCGGAATCGTCGTCGTTCAATACAAAGTGTCAACGAGCTAAATGTGTCGTGACTAGATTTTGAAGCTTATATTGTGCGATGGGCTGCATTTTTCAAATAGGAGGAAAAAATTTAAGGAAAAATCCTCTTATGTCTTTGCAGTTTGTTTTATCATTCGCATGTTACCTCATCAAACTGCAATGGTTATAAAATACCAACTTGTCTAATGCTCAGAATGTTAACTATATACTCACCGTGGAATTTCAGTATATTCGCCCGATCACGTTTTTACAACATATTTTCGCTACTAGCTGCTGATTTTCATTTTTGACGTTCTCCTTAAAAGCATGCATGGCGTCAGTTAGCCTAAAAAAATATGGTGCGATACAGGCGGTATATATTATAGAGTCCCTCTATTTTTTCTCTTTTCTTCGTACATCTCGATGTCATTATGATAATATCATTACATTCCTTCATCCACTAATCCAATTTCTAGATATTTTCAATTTCTTGTACATTTCCGCTTAACAAGTGGCGTGACTTGTATTTCTGCTCGATGCTCTCAGAAAATTATTCAATTATGAATGGAGGGAGGTCACACTCATGCGAGTGTATTCCTATTTTCTGATTTGATTGAAATGAATTCAAGCTACTTCAGTGAAAGATTTTCGTCGCAAAATTTCATCTTACCCATCACATTCCTCATTATAACCTCTAGTCGTAACATTCTAATTGGCATTATTGGAAGTCATTCCAAATTGTGTATAATTCACCAAGGTATAGTTTGAAGTTAGGGGTTTACTGATCGGATGACTATTAGTATTCCAAGAATTCTATTCGATATTTTGAGCGTTTTCAAATGGAGAGGTTTGGATATCGATGAAGAGAGCTATTGTGCGTATAATTGTAGTAACGTTTTTTATTGTGGTTTTGATTTTCATTTGTCAAATGTGGAAGAGGAAGTATGAATATACTGAGACGATGAAAGAACTGCACGGGTTGGATGGCTCCCGGCAAGTGTAGAAAATTTGGAGAATTTTCTCTGACTCTCATTGAGACATTCCTTTAACCGGTGGAACGCTTCAATGAATGAATAAAGCATTTTGTATGTTATAATTTTCCCTGATGGATGACAATAGGGTCTGACGGTTCACGCTAATTCGGAGAGAGTCAATAAGTATTTTTATGCTTACTCCTCCCGAGAATACCTTGGCGCGTCGGATGTAAAAAATAAAATATAAATACCAGCCGAGGAGTCGCTGACCCCGCGTGCTTGTAGCTTTTTCGGAAGAGTCGAGTGGCGGCAGGGGGGGCGATGTATGTTTCCCCTGAGTCGCCTTTCTTGGAAGATGGCGCAAGTGGGTCGAGAATGAGACGGTCAGCTCAATTTGAGGATGGATACACTAGGGAAGTATGGCATGAGTGCGTGTATTATTGAATGAGTGAGCTGCTTCCGGGGTTAACCGTTTTCCATGAAGTCCGGAATATAAGTCCAGGCAGTGAGAATAATTTTGTGCCTGCAGGGTGTCGGGAAATAGGTTCCCCGCGGTGGTTCGAAGCGAAAAAGTGGGAGTAGTAGTTTTGCTTCAGTATTGGCATTGTCGGAAGGTTTTTTATCCCTCGATTTTTTTCTTTATTTCGTGTGCCTGGAATAGTTTTATGCCGTGCTTCTTCTTTGCCACTACTCCCCTGAAAGTGATGGTTTGAGGCGTAACTTTGTGGAATAACTTCATGGCTATGTATGGAAACACTTTATTATTTCCACATGAATTTTATTTGGAGACACACTACACACACGTAGACGCATTATACGCTCATAAAACTAAGGAGGAGAATCAAATCAATAAGCAATACGATTCATCTGTGGTGAACTATATCGAGAACTATCCTGTAATGATTAAAAGAGCTTGGGGATGGGCTCATAGGTGCTATTGGTCGATTCTTGTTGAGTGAGTCCGTCCCTCAGTCAGTCTTTCGCAGAAATACGTTTCTACTTCTTCCCAGCGGAACCAGCAAGTTAAAACTTTTCTTTCGAGGTTTCTGCACAGATTTTGCCTTAGTAGTTGGCAAGATGGGAAACCTCAGTGATTTGACGATAGCCATGTTGTAATTCCAGAGAATGTGAGGGGGAGGGACGGTAGAAAAGCTGAAGGAAGGAGTGGAGCTGACGTGTTTTTTTATGGCAAAGTAACGTGTCATGATATGAAACATCTACAAAATGCCCTGCAAGAACCTTTAGGGTTTGTGGCAGGGGGTAAACTATCATTAATATGCACTACTATGTACCGTATTGAAGTTTAAAAAACTAAGGACGTTAACACTTTGACATGTGTGAAAATACTTGTCAATAATACTTGTCAAATAAAAATAATGTGTGAAAAAACATGGAATACACTTTTGGTCCTACGTTAAACATTCCAGCGTTGCATGAGGTAAACTGCGCACTACATAGGACACATTTCCCTTATTTAGTCCCTCTCATATTAACACGTAGCTGCAATAAATGAAAGGTAAATTAATGAGATGAAATAATGCAATCCAAAGGAGCTTGATAATTTTTGTTACTACTTCTCTAGATTCATCGAATCGTGTTTACCCCGATCTTTGAGTTTCCGAAGCCCTGAACTCGCGTTAAATGAGTCTCAAGGACCTTCCACTTACCTTGCGGCTTCCATTGACTCAGCGGATGAATCCTCGACGGGACTGTCGGACGCTTTTATCTTCCTTCCTCTCTTATATTCTTAGTCTCCAATGTAAGTCGTCACTTCATGCGCTGTCGTATCATCCATCCGTCCACCGGACAAGCGCGTCAGACTCTTCACTTCCTGCTGGACCGGTTTTTCTCCACCCGTCCATCCTTTGCAGTCATTATTCTGCTAAGTCGCTCCGAACTTCGTTACCGACTTCTGCTCCAAATCGGTAGTTTAAGTTTTTATTGTGGCACGATTTCCGTTGCTCTGGCATCGGAAAAGTAATACATTTGCATTCACATATGGCGTTGCGCTACGAGTTTTTTTATACGGGTATCCTGCGATGGAGTGTTGGTTCAGGATGAATCGTGACGTAAGCGCGGACATTTACTGATTCAGCGTTGTATTTTCACGGATTTAACTCTTTCTGATTCGATTTCATAAGAGAAAAAATAGTATTTTCATTTCTCTAATATTTGTCGTTACATATGAGTGCAGTTGTTGAGCTTGGAGGATGCCTGGTCATTGCGTCAAAGAAGTTGTATGATAGGTCTGTGCGGCGTAAGTTTCTATTTGCTGCGAGGCTTCCGCAAACAAAACCTGTATAAAAAAGGTGACATTTTGGTATCGCCCCCAGCTTAATGTGGACGTTCCGAATATAGGCTCTGGTAGTCTTCGTTGGCTATGTCTTCGTGAAAGGGAAGATAGAGTTGTACCATTCGTTCTTTCGCTGGTGCACCCTACTCATTTATTCATGAATGTCCCATCCGGAGTACTACGCAGTCGAAACTTGCATCTTCTCTTCAGCGCAACTGTGGATCAGTCTCTAATCATTTCCTCCTCCGTTGGGCAATTTTGGTGTTCCCGTAATCGCTCAGGCAATTAACTGCGTTTGAAAGTTTGATATTTTAGTACTCTTTAAATGTATGGCGGTAGGGTAGAGAAAACAAATAGTCCGCACGTATTGCAATTGACCTAACGCATGCCACGTAATCGAACTTCGCCCAGCGGATAATAACGCCAGATGAGAAAATAACATGAAAGGGGAAGGGGCTGGTTCAGTGCCAATGGGCCGTTTGTTTTCAATTTTGGTTTCATTAGGGTCGTAAAAAAGCAATCACAAATGAGTTCCAAAGCGGGATCCAAAATGTTGATTTGGAGATGAGGGAAATTGCTAGGGACTGTGCCGCTCCAGATGGCACCCTGCCCCATTGCCATGCTGGAATTCCCGCGCTAGAGGAAAATGCTCGCACAATCCCTTCCTCATCCCCGCGATCAATCTCCCTATAAAAATATGTATCGTCGTGCACTGTTTCGCTGGAAGATATTTTTCACGTTTGCAATGCGCTGTTTTTCCATTTCAATCAGCCAAGGGAGAATAATCACGATTGAATCGAAGAAAGTTCCTTTCGCCAAGTCGTTGAAAATAAAGATTGGCATTAAAAATATTTCTAGAAAAAAATATCTGTCTAGCCATTCTGCTTTAAATGTGCGTTGAGGTGATTGGTGGCTGATTGATAGATATCATTTTGCTTTTCGAAATATTTGCAAAATATGGAGGCCGTTTTCCATGTTAAATTCTTCGCGTATGATTTTCAAAGAGACTTGATTTTAAACAATGAGGAGCTTCTCAGTTGTGTATGTAAAAATTAATTTGAATATGCTACCTACTATGACGAGGGAATAATCTCTCTCCCTGTAAGCCCGTTTTACACGGGGCACGAAATTGCTTAATTTCGAACTGTATTTGGCGAATTTTTATCTATCTTGCGAGCCATAATTATTCAATTACAGCTTAGGGTATTTTGGCATCTTGCGTTCATGCATTCGCGCTAGAGTTTTTGCAGTTCACCGCTTTACACACTGCAATTTGAAATGCACGTCTGTACACATATCTGATGGTGCAATTACGTGTCCCGTGTAAAATGGGCTCTGTAGGTATTCACTTCAGGGAAAAGTTGACCGGGATTCATTTTAGGAGACATCTACATCTACGTCATACCCTGCAAGCCTCCCAAAGGCAAATGTTTCGAGACAGGCTGTGCAATGAGCTGGACTGTCCAACTGCCAAAAATTCAGGTATAAGATCCAAAAATGTTGACAATTCTTCTCTCTTTTTAATTGCCTCCTCCTTGTCCGGGGCTAGCGGGCTTCTTGCTTTTCGTCCCCTTCCTAACTCTTTTCCGGGTCACACATTGTCATCGAGGGGTAAATAAATGTTCTCCGCCTTTCGCACTCTTTTGCCTGCCTTGTCTCACGCTCTCTTCGAGTCATAAAATTGCGATCTTCACGCCTTGTTCGCTTCTCATCACGTGGAAAGGGAAGATATGAGCCGCGCGCGTGGCATTCATACTCTCTACCCCGTTTATCTCCGCCAGAGTTTCGACCCATCCGCTTTCCTTTGCGTCGCTCTCGTTATTCCCCCCCTCGCCGCCGCCCCCGCCCCTCGAATTCCTAGCACTGTTGTACACTGGTCTTTAAAAAATTACGCAGAACCTAGATGCGTCTCATGCCCCTGGAGAACACATCCGCCCATTTGACGTAATAGCAGCGTCCCCCCCCCCAATCCCCATTTCCTCTCGCGCTCCGCTCTCCCTCGGAGGTTGGTGGGTATTCTTTTCCTCTTTTGCCTTTGCCTCACCTTCGCAGCAGCCGGAGCATCACCTAGGTAGGGCTCCCAAACGACTCGCTTTAAGGCCAATCGATATTCATATTTTCTACCGTGGGCGTGACTGGTTTGCGTGAACAGGAGAATCCCCTGGGAAGGTGGAGCTGCGAGTGGTGTCTCTCCCTCTACCTAGAAGCTCCCCCCCCCCCATACCCGCCTCCCTCTCAACCAAACCACCCACCCCCAAAATGGCTTCGCTACCCGCTCGACTCCAATCCTCATCCCCTCCCCCAAGTTGAGCATTGAAAGCGCGTTTTCATTTATTATTTTTGACGCTGTCGAGACCATTGAATTGAAACCCGCGGGGAAAATCATCGAGAACAGCACTTACATTAGAAATTAGTGTATTTTTAGTGCCTGGGAATCGAAAATTTTTCGCGTCAGCTTTACATTGGAGCTGAATATTGCTATAAAATGCGCTCTACTCACTCAGAAACAAGTAATTCCGCTGGTGGCGATTATTAGTGACATTCCATCGACCATTTCTTAGAACTTTGTCATTCTTCATGCTTCCTAATTTGCTCAACTCTTCACAGTATCCAGCGGTCATTCTTTGGGAGTTGTGAGATAAAATTTCGAATCACTGAATCTTGACATAAAAATGTCAATAGCTAAGTCGTGGGAGGGAAATTTGATGCCAGAGCTGTCTGGCCGTCCCCTCATTAATTTCAAATGCTCGCATCAGTCTGGCAAAAGAGCTTCATGGCTATGGCTGTTAGACAGTGAAGCATTATGATTGAGCCTGAAGTTTTAAGTTTTTTCATGTTTCCAGTATTTATTTTCTATTGTTTCTTAGGTGCAGAAAGTATGAAAATTTAGTTCAAAAGCGGCCGTAGAATGGTAAATATTATTAGTAGTTGTTGAAATTAGAGCTTAGGTTTTACAAAATAGGTCACATTGCAGACAGTAAGCCTTATTCGTGTGTTTTACGAGTATTATTCAGTTATTACATAAACGAGCAAAAAAACCTTAACCATGAATTGAAAAACCACCTGATGTGTTGATCTGCGGTCCATGACGTGATGAAATTCCAACTCGTTGTCGTCAACTGTGGATAATGTCTCTCGCTGTATAGTGTCTCAGAATATGGAAAGGGGAACCACATTTTAGTGGTAGAAGTGATAAATTTTAACACTATATGCAGGCTGATTACCTTCAAATGTTTTACGATTTCTATTTTGCTATTATGTGGCTCATTTAACGACGTCTTGTCTCATCCAACGGTTTATTAAAAACCTCCTGTTTTGAAATTTAAAAGTTTCATGTTCATGTGTAGCCTTGTTCTCGACTATCAACCCAAAGTATCTGCCAGGTTTTCTAGCAAATGTAGTTCGAATAGCTTCCCTGCTCTTGTGTTTGGGATTCAAATATTCTTGAGCGAAGAATATTCTGCATATCCCTCATTAGCATGAAATCTAATACTTTGCCTCCCTGCACTTGGCAACAAAATCACTTGAAAGCTGCGTTTTGTTTTATTTTCCTCTCTTCCGTAGGAGCTTAACATTCATAAGCTCACGTCCCATCTCATTTGCTTTTCCAAGAAGCAACGGAGTATGTTCCTGAGTTTATTTGTGGAGATGGGTAATACGTAATTCCGAGAACTCTAGAAGTAGCTTCATACTCTTTTGCTTTTCATCGGTGCCTTTATATTTTTGCTTTCTTATTCTCCTTCCATCTTTGATCTCCGGTTCTTCGTCATGGCATCGTCCTGTTATTACGCAGGTCCACCGCCAACGGGCGTTGCGGTGCTGCCTGGAAAACCCCAGGAATTGGTGTGCGCCTCTTGCCAGTCTTGCCTCCTGGGGATGCCCTCGCCCTTTCACCTCGGACACCCTCCCCCCCTTCTCGCCACCCACGGTGAACCATTACCCGCTTTGCGTGCCGCTCCTTTTATAGTTGTTGCTATCTCTCGAAATTTTACACCCTGAGTCATCTAAAAACCCCTTTGCGCCCCCTCCCGATGGTATGCAAGCGCCCTGCGGAATAATAAATGTCCGCCTTTTCCTCTCCTCCTCTCCTCCTCTCCCCCCCTTCCTCCTCTACCTCCTTTATCCCTTTCCCTCTTCGTCGCGAATTCATCACTTGGAAGTCGTCGCCTCTCCTCTATTTGGCGGATCGATTGGTTGTGCGGTGACCGGCTCACCTTGTTACACCGGTCGCTCAACCCCGAAACTCAGGCGGAAATACTATTTCCTACGTGCTATCGCTTTCCATTGTTTATCATCTTCGTATTCCCTTAAATCGGGTTCCTTCTCACGGATACATGTTCATTCGGAATCAGTTGCAGTGAATCGTGTGGAGAGAGATGCATGCGTGGTGCAAGTGTGATCCATTGGTCGAGTCCGGGCTCTTTAAGTGAAATTAGAAAGGCAGTAGGTACTTATCGATTTATTCGTTTATAATTTGATCCTTTTTTCGTCTGTAGTTAACGCTTTATGACTTCAGCCGAGTGTCTCTAAGTGAGATATTTTACTTTTTGAGGTAACCGAAGTGACGAATTCGTCCCTTTTCTCTTAGCGGGGTCGATTAGGCTGTTTCTGAATGCGGTGAATGTTTCAAGTAATTCAGATATGAACCTTACTAGCAGCCCATCTACGTTCGGTGTTTCTTACCGCCAGTATCTATATTTTAAATCTCGTTGGTCATTGGCGTCTGATTCCAAAGGTAAAGAATTCATTCTGCATTAGGATAGTTTTCTTAACCATTCTGCCATAAGTTATCTGTGGCTTTGAATATTCACTAGAGGAAGCAGAGACTATCCGGTCTGCTCCAAGCGCATCAGTTTCATTCTTCCGTGGGATTAGTTCATAATAAGGTTTCTTCTAATCTCATGGGGGTAATTATTGCGTTTGGTGAGTATACTTCAGTATTCATTTAAAAAATAATTCCTCTTGTTTTTAGCGCATGAATCTTAGTGAAGAAAACCATCGTACAACCTTTAATCGTTCCTATGTGGTATATTTTTTTATAACTGTTGCTCTCACAGTGACATACACATGCTAAATTTTGTTTTCTTCTATCTTGGGAAATGTTATTTATCCTATGTCATTCAAGGAGACTGAAAAGATGAGTTAGCAATGTTATCGCTGGAACTTAAGCTTACAGTTTAGTCGAGCTCCGTGAATATTTATACTGCGTAAGGTTTTTCACGCGATGTTTGGCCTGGGTTTTATTAAAATATGGGTGTGAAACATATCTAAATGGTGAGAATCCCTGAATAATATGATTGAGAATCTGCATGGCAGTCGGAGGCGTTTGGAACTATTGTCCCCCCTCTCCGCCTGTGGGAGGCACTCAGGTGCCAACGCTGGAACGGAGGCAGTGGCTCAACCCTTTTCCCCAACTATCGTTGAATGGACGACTTTTCGTGGACGGAGAAAGGGAATGCGGGCGAGAGGGAGGGAGGACGGACGCAGTTGGCACTTTGCTGGAGCTGCTTTGCTGTTGCCATGTGGAAGCGATGGCCAGGGCGACGACTACTCTGACCCCTCTCTCCTCCCTGCTTGCACTCTCCCCCTCGGCATCCCCCCGTGGATGGGAAACAGGACACGTTGCAGGGGTCGGCAGGGTGGTAGAGAAGGGCAGAAATTCCCTCCGAGATATCGTATATATATCGTTCTCTCGCAAGGCCGCGGGGCATCGCAATCAAATGGGGGGAGGAGGAGGAGGTTCCCTGAGAGAGGGTGGGTTGGTTTTGGATGGGGTTTGGCCGGGGTCGAGAGGGGTCGAATCGAATGGAAATGGGTCTAGGCGGCCTTCTATGCCGACCACCACCACCACCACGTCTCCCGATCGAAAAGACCCCACTCAACGCCAGGGTGGGACGGCGTACGTGTGTGGTTCCATGTGTGCATTCGCTCGTTCTTCCGTTTGGTTGGGCTGGGGGGGCGGGGCGGGGGGCAACGGGGTGGGGCGGTGGTTTTACGTGGCAAGAGAGAGAGAGGGAGAAAAAATGGAGGAAATACGAAGAAGGGCCGTGCGGAGGCCGTTGAAGGTCTTCCATCCACACCGCCAGAGGTCTCCCTTTACGACTCTAGTCTTTTTTTCCGATGAATGGTTTACCGATTCTCCTTGCATCAACTCTCTCCCCTTCTCTCCTCTTTCGTGAGCGTACGTCTCATTTTAGGACTCCTAAACCCTGCGAACCCTCGCGCTTCTCATCTCACGGTCCCCTACCCAACTCATGTGTGTCCGTACCACACGTCCCTATGTGCCCTCGTGACGTTCGTTCCATAGCGTTAGACTTTTAATTTCCACGTCCAATTCTACTCTCCCCTCCCCTTAGCCCCCCCCCCTCCCCCGCCAACCGTCGATCCTCCGCTTCCACGGCCTCATTCTTTTCCTTCTCGTCCCGCAGTGTGTGCCCTCTTGGTACTCGGGTTCTGCTTCTTTCCCGAGTTTTATTTTTACACTTCCCACATGCAAAATAAGGTAGCATCTCGCCCTACCCCCTCTTTTATTTATCATTTCCAACCCTCGAGTTTAATGCTGGATCCTACCACCGATCTTTTTTATGTGCCGGGCGTATTTTTTTATCATGAATTGCCGTCCGAGGTGTTTCTTCCTCTGCTCCTCGCATTACCTGCATCCCCTGCCCCACCTTTACCTCTCCCTTCGGCTGCTGCTCCCGAGTTCCTCCTCTTCCCCATAATATTTTTTTTATGCTTCACTCTTGCAAGACGTTTGATGACTCACTCCTGCCCTGCTGAAGATCTCTTGCCAACCCTATCCTCTGGCCAACCAGCCCCTGCATATTCATCCTCACCCCGAACTGCACCGAAAGCTGGGTGGTTTCAACACGACCGCGCGTTTGTTTGGCGCATTTCCAGTTTAATTTTTCTCCTATCGTGCTTTTTCAACGAGGTGATTGTTTCAAAAGTGTAAGAAATAACCTGTTTTTAATCATGTGAGGTTGACACTGCGCATTTTTTTAGAACTTTTCTTCGATTCATATGTTGTAGCACTTCTCCGAAGCTTGAGCATTGCGACCCGTGTGTTTTTTAGTCAAGTGTACAATTTGATTGAAATCTTCATTCTTTTATTTATTGTTCGAGCTTCTTCTATTGCGTGATACGTTTCTTACCGTGTCACTTTAATTTTCAACTGGTTTTGTCGCTGACATTCTCGTATCACTGTGATGCTAGTTTCTTCGTTTCTGCTGTGTTTAGAAAACCAAACATCCATCTCAAGCGTCTCCTAATATATTCCATTTTCGTTCGTCGTGCAAGGTACTTGGAAAGTGCGATTGAATCGAGATACGGTAGTGGTGCTACGGCGGTTATGTAATGCGACCGTTTTGGAGTAGGCAATTTTCAAGTCTCCTTTCATGTGTCCTCTGGGTCTTTTGGGACGCGAAAGCCAGCTTGGTCGCGTCATAATTTCGAAGTAGGCCCTCAAAAACTTTAAACGGACGCCGCGTGTGCTTTGTCTTTATTGGCGGTCGTTAAGGGACTCCCGTTCCGCATCTTCCAAAGCGACTCCGCCTCAACCCTTCATTTCGGTAGCCACATTTCGCTCAGGAGTTATCGAGCGCGACTTGAAACATTCATTCCCTCCTTTTCATTAGCCCCAACACCTTTCTCGCGAATGCATTGGAGACCGTTTCCCGAGTTACTTCTCCAAACTAGTCGTTTAGGACGTGTCTGCCTCACTATAAGCGTTCAACTTCTTTAAGGTTACTAAAAATAAATGTTTCTAATTTATGTTTAACGCCAGAGTAAGTTGTTACGAAATCTTTGGTGTAATTTTGCGCCCGTTTAAAATGTAATGTGGGTTTTTCTAAATGCTATGACAACATCCATCACTACTCGAGGTACGCTTTAGGACGCAGTATTAACTTCTTTAGAAAATCAGTCAAGATTTTGATAAAGATCTTACAATTTTTTCTCAAATTGTGTCGGTGCTTATGAAAATCATATTTATCTGATAGTTATTATTGGTAGGGTAGGTGGCTGGGGGAAGTAATAACCAGCGATGGGTTTCTCAAGAGTGTGATAGAGGGAAGAATGTTGGGAAAGTGGGGAAGGGGAAGAAGCAAAGTGGATTTTATGGAAGGGATAAAAAAGGGTAGATCGTATGCTGAGGCGAAAAAGGAAATAATAAAGGTAGATATGACCCTTAAAGTGTTTAAAACCGGGAGGAGATTCTCTGACTTTCGGCAAAACCTACCTTAAACCGGTAGAATACTAAAAAAAAGTAGCCCCAATCCCTTGTCCTCAACGCGAACGCCGCCTGCAGTCTCACTTTATCCTCCATTTTCCCGAGGCTTATGAATATTATAATCCATCATTATCATAAGTAGTCATGGAACTAATGCGTCTTAATTATTTATGTGTTGGTTTAAGGAAAGTTGCTTTGTGTAACTTTAGGAAAAGCGTGCAATAATGGGCTTAGGAGCAAATTTTATCGTTTAGTAGTCAACTAAGAGCTTCTACCTTTTCTTTCTGTAGACCTCTCAAACCCCCATTTCCCCAATTCCTCAAACGAAATGGAAAAAATAATAAAGGTTTTGGAGTCCGTTTAGTAGAGCTCTCCCTCCATGCACTGGAATAATTAAGGGAATGAAAACGCCCTTATCTCCACTCCTCGGGTAGTTCGATTCCCTTCACGGCGTTCGCGTGAAAAAGTGGTGTGCGGCTGTTTCATCCCCGTCCTTCTTTTAATTAAATAAATTGGAGGAAGGAATACATCATGCCGCCGCCCGAGAGGGAAGAGGGTGTGGGGAAGGGAAAGAGGGGAGGGGAGACAGGCAGGGTGGGGAACATAAAAAGGAGAACTTTCCGTCTCTTCCGAGGTTGGCTACCCCGGAAATACCCCAGCCCCTCCCGTCCCCGCCCCCTTTCTCCCCGTCTCTCCTCCCCCCTTGTCTTATATATCTCTCTCTCTTATCGCTCCAATTGCTAGTTTCTCCCTCTCTTCTTCCTCCTTCCCTTTACCTCATACTTCCCTTTACCTCATCCTTTTTTCCTCTCCTCGTCTGTCTCTATCCTCTCCCTCACCCACACACGAGCGCGCGTTGGTCCGCGGGGGGCCTTAACGCATTCGCACCATGGCCTTTTCCATCCCTTTCCCACCCCTGACGGGCCCTTTTTCGCATTCCTAGCGGACACTCTTCATGACCAAGGACACTCCCTTTTCCTCATCTCCTCGCGCCACCCCCTCCCCCAGCAACGGAGAGGCCGAAAGTCTCCTCCTCATTCTCCTCCCCTCGACTCCCTCCCTACTATGCACCCCTTCCTACTCGCTCACTCTCTCTTTCCGCGCCCTACCACACCCATTCCTTAGGGACCTCGTGACAATGAGCTCTCTCACTCTCTCTCCTACTCTTCGCCTCCCGCTGCTCTTCCTCCCAAAAGTCGCCGACGCAAACCCACACCCAACGCCTTTTTCGACACCTTTAGCCCCTCCCCCCCTCCTCTCGCCTTCCTCTTCCCCCCTCCCCAACCCTTCGCCATTTAATTTTCCCGAACAACCTGCGCCGCGGTGTGATGAGAATGAGTCAGAAAGTGAGACTTAGGGAGAGTCCTTCGGAAAATGTCGCTCCCCTGCCTACTTTCCTTCCTTCAGACCATTTGGGGCCCTGACCTCTCCCGAAACTTCCTCGCCCTCTGCACGCTCCTCCTCCTCACGACCTCCTCTTCCTCCTCCGCCGCGTCGCCTGTAACCCGTTTGGTGCGCCCCCTTTCGTCACTGTGTAAGCTATGACTCACTCTCGTCTCAACTCCTTCCGATTCCATCTCTCGAGTTTACATCTACATCTACGTCATACCCTGCAAGCCACCCAAAGGGTGTGTGGCAGGGGGTGCTTTCGCATCGGGCATGCATGAATGATATGGTAGAACACCGACATTACATTAAAAACCCGCGCACCACACATGCAAAGCGCCAATTACAAATCTAATACCCAAGAAACATTCTATCTCCAATCGTTCCATTCTATCTCCAAGTTTATTTGCCTCTAATTCGTTAGGACCGTCGGGTTACATCCGAGGTCTTTGTTTTGTGTGATTTGGAATAGTTTTTACTCTTCGCATTCCGTAGAGACGAGTTAATTTGAGTATTCTGTCAGCTGATTGGCAGGTTTTTGGACTGTCGTTATCCTAGCATGCCAAATTTTAGCTCATCGTTTCGCTTTACCTCCTACAGATAGTTCCCTCAAAAAGGTATTTATAGGCACCTTCTTAGTCTGCCCATCGTCTAACTCTTATCGTGTATATTTGATGAGTGGCAAAAGATAAAACGATTGTGAAGACTTTATCGACGTGCCGGAATAGTTCTACACCCTTATTCCGAAGTCAACTATGGCATATTCAGGGAAACAGTGTTAGTTTGCGAGAATTTAGGTACAATTCCAGGTCCTCCTAGAGTTTTTTCTCATCGAAAAAGCACCCTAGGCCCTTTTGGTGGGTAATATTTTTGCCAAGGCACCACATGGTGGGAAGAGTCCTTCGTGGCATCTGAAACGTCCTTTTCAGAAGACTTTCTTACTCGGACTTCTGCCTTGGTCTGTGCATTCTTTTAGCTTCATTCCTTGTCTCCTTTCTAACTCTTTCAGATCTTTTACAAATCCTCCTCCTTCAATAAAATATGTCACTCTTCCTCTCTTTCTTTTGAGCAGAATTTGAAATTTCTTTGCACTGGACCTTTGAGTGGTTAGTGGTCTCTTGCTGTTCGCAAGAAAGATGGACCATCACATTGCCTCTCATCTCGGTGGCGGCGGGATAATGTCCTCGGTTATTAACCCGGAGGTCGCGGGATCGATTCTCTTCATGGTGGGTTTTCTTAGCTCAAGTCATGCGCTTTATACTGTGTTGTGTTAGCGATTTAATTTTAGAAAGCATTCGTTTGAAATAAAGACAACAGTGTAATTGTCACATGTGCTCATCTACTACTCATTAGCGACCGATTGGCGTAGCATTAGTTGAGCATCGTTCTTTGAGTGACTGCTTTGCGTTGTTCAATGTAGGTAGGAGTTGTTTTTCGCTGTCGTAATGAACGTCCATTGCTCACTCTGTCTCGAGCCAGGAGTATCGAATACGTCTTGACTGAGTGCTCCAAGAAATGAGTCGACCTCATTCATCGACGGCTAAATCTTCATCTTAGTTCTGCTGTCGCAGACTTTTCCGTCCCTCGTCTTCCTCGGCGGTATCTCAGGCAAAATGTGAGCTCTAAGCACGGCCCCCTTATCTGGATCCCCGTGATGACTGGAGAAAGTCGACAGTTTGCACATGGTCGTCCTATCTCACTCCTGCTTATCTTTCTCCCTCCTCCGCCTGCAGTGACCGCCTTAGAGGGAGCAAAGGAGTCAAGTCTCTCCAGTAGAGCACTCGTCTCTCCGTGGCAATTCGTCTATACGCCGTTTCTCTGACCTCTCCGCCACCTCCAATCCTCGTTTTCCCTCCATTTTCGGAGGGGGCAACTTCCTTTAGGTCACCTCATCCGTTTATTCAACCCTCTCCTTTTTTTCCAGATCCAGTTCCCTCTCTTTTGCCTTCCTCGTATCCTCCTCCATTCACCCTCACAATTTCCCCGGCCGATACCATCAAGGGCTGTTACCACGGCGACCCGTCTCCCTATTACTCACGCTACCACCCGCTCTTCGTCCTCTCTCTCATCCCCCCCACTATCCTCTTTGTCCCCTAATTCCACCGCACTTACTCCCTTTTTCTCTCCCCCATTTCTTTTATACCCTCTTCCAGCCCTTATTCTTTCCGTCCTTGGACGTTTCCTTCTTTCTCAGGTCCAGCCATGTGCGTCCCTCTTTCTCTCGCCATTTTTCTTTCCGTCTTGAGCCTCTTGGGTTCGATCCTATCTCTCCAATCATCATAGAGTTGTAACATGGATACCCCCTCATATTTCTTCCAGCCAGACCCTCTTGATTTCATTTCCACTCCGAAAAATCTTTCTTTGAAGTTCTTGTTGTGGGTGGTTGCTTCTTTTTGACTTTACATTTCACTTAGTTTGGCCCTTGCTCTGTATTCTCCACGCTGTATAAGAAATAATATTCCGTCAATGGCATGTTGCTTTTCAACTCGTTTTGGAGATTCTACTCTTACATTCGCCCTCCATAGGCTTATTGTTTATTTACACCAGTTAATAATGCCACATCTGGCCGTCATATGAAAACTGATATAAATGCTGAAAATTACGAATTTCTATTTGAGCGCAGTCATCTTAAAATGAAAATGCATCAATCAATGCGTTGCGGAAGCTGGTGTCGCTTTATTGGTTTCAAAATTGATAGCGTTTGTTGCTTTTTCCGTGAATGGAGAGAATGGAATCCAATTCTTGTGATGACAGGCAAGGATGAGACAAGTATTCTCTTGCACCCTTGAGTGTCAGATCGGCATTATGTTCACACGTGAACTAAATGTTAAATGTAAACTAACCGAATTCGATCTATATATGTCATAGCAATGCGGTAGGGACTTTGGTCTGTCACTCTTTCGCTTCATCGCCATGTGGGAGGTTGAAGCCTTCTTCTGGCGTAGCGCGCGATATGCGTTCCCAAACTGGCGATTTTTTCGTCTTTCTGCTGAAGAAAGAAATAAAGGAGGAGGCGGAAATAAAAATCAGCCCACCTTTTGGGCGGTCGAATGAGGAGGTAGGCCGTTGGATATCGACCCCTGGATTTCAGGTTGGGAGGTGGGTTAGAGGATTGGGGGGGGGGGGGGGCTTTGCAGGGTTGGGTTGGAACATCTCTCGCCCTTCGGCCTCCTTCCTCTTCTCTCGCCTTTTTCCCTCTTCCTCGGGTCGAACGCTGGCGTTAATCAATCAAACCACCTAACCCAACGCCCACTATCCCTCTTCCCTCCTTTGGCCACGCATTTAAATGCCTTCTCCCGCCCACCCCTATTCCTTCTATACTCTTCCTCCTGCCCCGTGATTTTTCCTTCCTTGCCTTTCCCCCTCTTCGCTCTGTCTCCGATCCGTCGACCATTACGGACCCTTGGCTTTGACTTCCTGTTCCCATCCCTAGTCCACTTTTCCCCTCCCCCCGCTCCACCCCCCCACCACCACCGCCAGCCCTAACATCCTCTTAATCTGTTGTCAACTCGAGTGGCGGAGAAGCTTTGTTTTAAGAGATCGCATGGCGATTCTGGTGAGTCTTTTTTTTGGGCGTCAATTAACACGGCCAATCCACATCTAACCTGGTACCATTATCTGACGTTATCGAATCTCTTGATCGTAGTGAACATGTCCCGAATAAATTGCTCTGAGGAACCAAATATTGTCGCCATGTGTCTGAACTCCAAGAATTATTTTTTTTAGGGTTGTATCTATATGCGTGTTGATCTTATTGATCCTGTTAGCCCCCATTTTCTGAGCATTAAACACCGCAGACAAAGTGTGCTTAAAGTAGACGCAGATTTGTAAGGGTGTAATTAGTTGAATCATAGACTCTAATGCACAGGTCGCAATATTCTTTGTCCTTTGGAGAAGCTTATAAGTTGTTATGATTTTCAATTTATCTCTGACGCTCGTTACTATTCGGCATATTATTCTTGCGATTGACGCTTTTTCGTGAGGGTTCTGTTTGGAGATATCTTGATTGATTTCCTGCCTCTGACAAAGCCTTCTAATCTGCGTAGCTAATCATTTAAATGACTAAATTCGTGTGTGAATTAGAAAGAAAGGTTGTGAGTCCCGATTAAATTGCCAGTTCGAAAAGTTATTCTAATGCTTAACCGACTTTGTTAACCCTCGCAATCTGTTGCTGTATCTGATACACGTGTATGGATTGATA
The DNA here is from genome assembly GCA_963169105.1 of Ceriagrion tenellum. Taxonomy (NCBI): domain Eukaryota; kingdom Metazoa; phylum Arthropoda; class Insecta; order Odonata; family Coenagrionidae; genus Ceriagrion; species Ceriagrion tenellum. The sequence goes on from OY720635.1 coordinate 160,823,277, forward strand.
ATGAGAGGACGTTCACGTTTCTAGCGTGGAGATATATTAAAAAGAATGCTCGTGGGCGTCTCGTCTTTTCGGATCACGTATTCTGCAACCAGAAAAGACGACTTAATCAAACAGCCCTAAACTATCCTCGTGTAAATAATTTAATATTTTTTCTCCGTAATCAAGTTTCGGCGAACGTGTATATAAAGTTTATGAGCCATATATGACCCCAGGTATGGCATAACGGTGTGATGTGCGTTTTTTGAAACCTTTCTCATCTCCTCTTTATCGGCGAGTTCACATTCACGCTCTCGCAAAGTATTTGCCGTTAATTATTCATTTGCACGGTGCATTCATATTTTCGTGCCTCAAAAGCCACTCCCACGCCACGGCGTGCCTCGTGCAACTTTTAAAAACAAAAAATAATTCCCTCAGATCCGTGTTCAGATGTGTGCTCTTTCCGGGGTCCCCAGGGGGAGGGCGGGGGACACTGGTCTCTCGGGGGAGGGAGGGGGGTGTGCCGTTGGCACGCACAGTTCGTTCACCCCTTTGATCCAACCATCCCCTTTGTTGTGCCACCCCCAGCACGACGCCCACCACTCATTGGAGGGGAGGCGGCTTGCTTTTCCCTCCCTCCCTCCCACTCCATCCCCTCTCTCGTGCCGCACCCACTCCCCGTCGTTTTTTTATCCTCTCCCCATATCTGCATTCATTTTATATAGACCTAGGTATTAAGAGGGCGGTGTGCGTGCGATGGCAGGGGGTGGGAGGGGGGGACTGGAGTGAGGTTTTTGGCCGAAGTGGAGGGGTTGGATTAAGGTGGGAGGGGGTGGTTTTTCGGGGACGGGTCGGCCCGGCCCCGCTGGGGGAGGGGGGGGTTGAGGGAGGATAAAAATACAAGGGTTCGGTGGGGGGGAAAGAGGGCAGGCAGGAGAGAGGAGAAGTGGGTTGGGGATAGTGTGGTTGGCGGGCAGCTGCCGTCCTGGTAGAATTAGTTGTAAGCCCTTCCAGTTATTTTGCGTCACTCTCCGTTTCTCATTAGCATAAAACCACCGTTTTTGTCCTCCCGGCTGTAATGACAATCAACCACCAAAAACTGCATTATCTCATCCGAGTGCCCGTGGCCGGGAAAGAGAGGAGACGCGCGTATATACAATTTTTTTCGCCCCCGGAGCTATGGCAAAAGGTTTTTGTGAGCGGCTCTAGGGCGGCCATCGAATCGGAATCGTGTTTCGAAACCGCGTGTAAGCGGGCTCATCTAATTTTCTTCGATTCTTTCGTCCCGACTGTGTATTTTTACTTCGACTCATCTGAGGGGCAAATTGGATTTCGAGAATGTAATTTGAGATATTTCGCTCGCGTTTCACGCCGAAGCGCACCAATTTGTCATTAGCGGAAATTATCCCTCGGGCTATGCCCCGCAAAATAGGTCAGCAATTCGATTGGCGGCTTTATTTTCTTGGCCCTAGTTTATTTTGAGGTCTTATTGAAATTTTTAATTTAACGTCAGCTCAGGTGTACTCCGGAAGGCCGCAGAATAGGTCACTCTCGCATTTGTTTTGCGGTTGGATGGTCGGGTTTTTGTGTACTGCATTGCCAGTGCCTAAATGGGTAGTTGTTTTTTTGGCACATTTTTTTTAAATCCGTAGTAAAGGATTCAGCTGGAAAGAGACATGTTTTTCTATTATTTATCATCCGAACAGTTTGATTAATGACTTTAAAAAAAGTATTTGTCTCTCATTGAAACCTTTGCATTGCCTGAGGACTTGAGGTTCTTTTACCGCGGTTTAACATTTTTCTGATTTTTTTGCGTGGTTTCAAGCTTAATTACAAATATGTAAGCTTATTTTTGTTATATTACTGGAAAAACGTTATTCTCTTCATCTTCAAATTTATATCCTTTGTCGTTTGTTGATCCCTTGAATGACAAAATAAGTGATAGGTAGTTTTTATTTGGAATTCATGTGGTCATGAAGCTACACTAACCTGGTCTTACTTCGACTGGGATATCAAACTGTTATTACAGAACTGAGTGCGTATTTGATGTTGAAATATTAGGTTACTAAGTAAGTTACTAGAACGACTTTAATGCTTCTTATAATTTATGTAGAAGCAGCCCATGGTGCAAATTTAATTACGAGTTTTCAAAGGAGACATGGAGAAACTCAGGGACTCCCGTTTATATTTCTCACCATAACTAGCCCTGAAATTTCACCGCTTTCATTTTAAAGAGATGATTTCTCGTATAGATTCTGATGTTTGAGAATTCTTTCTTGTAGGTGAAGCAGCATTTCTCGGAAGACTATTTCCGTTAACATCCCGTGCACCGACGTTGTCAAAAGAAATTGACCGAGTGAGAGGAGACCGGTTTCCTTTTTTCAATCGAGCTAAGAAGCCTAGGCCACAGCCTTCCTTTTCTTTCCTCCTCTTCCAGAAATCCATTCAGCTGGGATGTTGTCGACGTTGCCATGAATCTTTGATGCAGTTTAGGCGTGGCAGGTTCATCTGTCGTAAATAAAAACCGTTTCCCTTTTTTTCTTTCCTCCGTTCGTTCCTTGTTTTCCGAAGCTCGTGAGATGAAGGGATTGTACCTCCCTCAAGGCATCGATACTCCTTCTCCCTTCGTTTAGTGCCGGCGGGAGCGGTTGAGCTAGTAAGTAGTTTAAGGTTAACCGGGGAAACGTAATGTTGTAACTCGAGCGACGCCAGTGAATTTTGCCCGCTTGCATGTACGAGTCTTAAGAAGGGCCTTTTATCTCAAATCAATCGTGGTCTAGGTGTTATTTTGACTTAGCCCCGTAGCTTTGGCCCGTGTTCTCAGCTGGCGTCACTGTCTTCTTTTGCTACTTAAAAAGCATTAATATCCCATCGTGTCTTCCATTATCGGGAGGTGTAAGCGGCATTTTACGTGCCCTTAAGATCGTAACTGCTCAAGATACGGCCTGATATTATGCTTTTATCGCGGATTCAAGAGTATGATTTGATTTCGATCGCCAGTGCGCGCTATCAAATGGTGTTCTGCTTGATCGTAACTGTAAATTATTCGCCGCAAAATAAACTGCCTGTAATTTCGATCAAATTTGTGTCTGGCATGACTATATTCTCTCTCTTTACGTCCCATATATCTTTCCGTGGCGTTTTTAGTGCTACCTGATTGAGGCTCTCTTTCCGATCTCTTGGCGTTGAAAGGATTAAGAAACAAGCTAAAAACCTACTAAAAGGGTCGTTTCGCTCCATCCATATTCATTTATAGCTTTCATGGTGAAACTTTTCCCCTCTGGGGCCTCGTTCATCGTGTTCTTCCAGTGAATTATCCTGGTAGACTTTCTATTTGTCGAGAGGACGTGGAGACGAAAATCTTTTGTTGTTGTTCAGGAGTTAAACATTTCGTATGTATGGAGATAATTTTCTATGTAAATTTAATCTGAGTAAATCTCATGCGAAGTGATTTAATCTTACGTCAAAAGCTCCTATCGTCTTTTCTGCACGATAACGAGTTTCTTCTTGGAACCTTTTCGTTTGCATTCATGAAACTCGCGATTTTGAATCTCAATGAACTATAGTTTATCTTGCCTAATCCCATGAACGGAGCCTGTTACTGCTTCTCAGTGCTGTGTGTGGATATTATATCCATGTAGTTGCACTTGAATAGTGTGGGCATTTTTAGTGATTGCTTAAATGGAAGATGACGAGTGGAAGGTTTGTTGACTTATTGACACGAACTTATTGACGCGAGCGTTTGGAATTCAATGGAGTGTTCTATCTTTCTATTTGCTTCTTCGTGGAATTCCTTAATGGATATCCTACATAAAATGCCTGCCCCTTGGGTCAGATTGAACCTACACATGGAATAGAAGTTTCGGCTGACACATGAACAGGAACCCACTGTTGTGGGATTATTTTCCGATTGATTAAGAATTTCTTTTTATATGCTTTTGAAGCAGGAGATGAGACTTGAAACTTGTGAGTGGTATGAGGTGAGGATGACTGGGAAGCTAGCCTTGGTGCTCTGCCGTTTCTCTCTCTTGCACGAGGTGAACAAAAGGAGACTCCATTCCTTCGCAGGTTACTCCGCCACCGCATTCTTTCATATTTTTCCTCCGGAACGTTGGTGCCCTCCTCCTACAGCCCTTTCCCTTCAGATTCGTCATTCCCGAGATCACAGAAGTGAACGTCGTCGAATGAGCTGAGCACGGAGAGGCATCCCGGGCCATTCCACGAGGATATGTTGCGACCAACCACGCGCACCCCATCCATTCGTCTGTCCGTTCTCCTTCATCCATCCTCTCTGTACCTCTCTTGTATGTACGTACGAGTGCGTGTCACTGCACACACTAATTCTCTCTCTCTCTCTCATTCCCATCTCCTCGATCTCTATTTCCACACACCCTTCCGGTTCCTAACTGCCGGAATCCTGGAATTTGCGCTTTCCCCGGAAAGGCCCCGGAGGGATGAGACGAGGGAGGAAGGGGGGGGGGTGTGAGTCCTGTCCCTGGGGAAAGCAGTCTCCATGTCCCCCGTCCCCTCACGACCTCCCTTGGACGATTTTCAGGGTGGTGGCTTCAGTCTTCCTCCTCATTCCCGGAGCACGTCCCTCTATCTTCTCTTCCCCTCCCCTCCCTCACGCACCCACTTCCCCTTCCCCCATCCTCGCACTGGAAGGGGAGTTGCTCTATCGTCGCCGGTGGCTGTGTCATTGTGGCCGCGCGGCTTGGGTGCCCCGGGGATTGTGAGGGAGCGAGTTGGATTTCAGGTGGGGGGAGGAGCTTCCGGGAGTTGAAAGCAGGTCTGCCACACTCGCATGATTTTTTTTCGGGTTTCTAGCTTTCAGTTTTTTCCCCATGGAATGAACAAGAAGGAAATTATTATATATAAAAGCGTATCAGGCTAAACTTTGTGGAAGCAATAGATATTGATATCCATTTAAAAATGAAAGACAATGGCAACTTTCCACACAGAATTTTTAATGATTACCGATCATGGTTTCAGCACCAAATTAAACTTGATAATGGCACTAGGTGCTGAAACCATGGTCAGTAATCATTAAAAAATCTGTGTGGAAAGTTACCATTGTCTTTCATTTTGAAATGGATATCAATAAGGAAATTTTTATTTTCATCTCCTACCTGGGTTTGTGAGTCGAATATGATACTTAAAGAAGAGTTATTTGTATGCATCTCATTTCCTAATTATGATGAATTATCAATTCCTACTTGGCTGGTGCCTTGATTATGCTATCAATCTTTCTAGTCACACATACTTTGGATTCCCCTGAACAGTGCGGTGTAACTGATGATTTCATTATTTCATCTCTTTCTTGAATACACCAATTATATCGTTACGAGAGACTTCGTCGATTCTTTTATTACATCGTCAATTGCTCTCGTTGATTGTTGCATTAAAAATATTCAGAAACTCGGATAGCTCCTGCTGATTACAGATGATATTCTCCAGTGTTATTGCCGTGTTCATCTGAATTCCCGTTGTCGGGTAACTTGCTAGGACTTTGGACATTACGTTTGAGTAAGACACCTCTTTGTTTCCGGTTCCTCAAATGCATTTCTATTTTAATGTAAACAGTAGCTCGGATGGGGGTGGTATGATTCTTTTTTTGAAGTAATTCTAGTTTGGAAAGAAAACTTCTGAACGAAATGCGAGAAAGGCAGTATAGGGGTGGCTGGAGGAAAATAATAAGAGGCGATGGGTCGCTCAAGACTATTATAGGAGGATGGATGTTGGACTCGCGAGGAAGTGAATAAGAGAGAGAATAGGTTATATGGACGGGATGAGGAAGCGTAGATCGTATGCATAGGCGAAAAAGGAAATACTAGAGGCAGAAAGGACCCTGATATTGTGGACAATCGGGTGGAGTTTTTCCGCCTTTCTACAAAACTTACCTTGTATAGGTAAAAAACATAAAAAGACAAAGTATTCCTTGAGGTAGTAACCCTGATCACGGGAAGATGGAGATGGTGGGGGAGATTGAGGAGGAATATGTGGGGTGGACGTACGGGTATTTTGGGGGGGGGGTAGGGGGTAGGGTGCGGAGGGGGGTGAGAAAGTTGGCCCGGGTGGTTCGTTTTTCGAGTTCTCATCCATTACTAATGCACGAGAGCGGAAAGCGTGAGTATGGGATGATGGGCGGGTGTGAGGAGGTGGGCGTGGGTGGGTGGTGGACCATCGAGGAGAGAGGAGGCGAAGGAGGGAGGAAGGAGAGGGCATGAGGGCGGTAGTCGAGCGAGCGGAATGCCTGAGCGGTGCTGGTGGCGGTCCCGCCTCTCGGACGCTAATGCGGCTCTTGATTGAGCGCCATCGAGTGCCGTTTCGCCCCCTCTGAGCAAACGGCCTCTCCTCCCTCCCCCTCTCCCCCCCGCCCCGCCCACCCCTTGCTTCCTCCTCCTTCCTGGGTGGATATGCTGCCGCGTTGTAATGATGGGTGAGCAGGAGATGGTGGTGGTGGTGTGGGCCAGTGTGACACGATGTCATTTTGGCCCCACCACCACCACCTCCTCCACCAACAATCTCTTGCAACCCCCGCTCACCACTCCCACCCTCTTTCCTTCCGGTCAATCCCTCCTCTCTCACACCCCTCTAAGCGTACGACCGCGATAGAGTCGCGCTCAACTTTCTCTCTTGTGTCTCCCCACTCTATTTTTACCCCTAGCGTTGTTTTGTGTGTAAACGTGAATTCGTCAGGGTGGCGCTTGTGAGGGAAATCCGGGAAAACCTGAAATTGTCATGGAATTTAGAATTTCTGGAAAAGTCAGGGAATTCTCCTAACAGTCAGGGAGAAACTGGAATAGGAATACTCGTTATTTTCTACCATTTCATTTATCGGAGAGTCTTTCCTGCCCTTTATTTCACCTTCTAAAACTAATGTCCGTTGCTGACGTACATGGAATAAGAGCCATCAATTTGTGGAGTATTCAGTGGTGAATCTTAGTGATTTAGTTGTGAATCAGACGTACAATGTCTCCCTTTTGTATGTCCTTATTGCGATATTTGCCTAGTTGTGTTAAATATCATGATCACAATGTATTTAGTTCATCACAAGGAATCCGAGGCTATGCCGTTCGGAAAATTTAACCTGGCGTTTTTTTTAACTTCCGAAACTCAGGACGAGACGCAGCTGGAGTACACTGGCTTATAGTAAATAAATGCTTGCAGTTCTAAAAATATGAGACGATGATTAGAAAATTTAGAAAATTTAAAGCTGCCGTAGAAAATCTAATTCAGCAGAAAAATATATGCCAATAATAGGTGACCTTTTGGCGATCAGTCGGGGAAATTGGTAAATCCATCAGGGAAAAGTCAGGGAAAGGTCAGGGAATTTGAAAGTTGGATATCAGTAGCCACCCTGTTCGTGTTAGGATAGGAATAGGATAGAAAGAGAGATAGGATGGCGAGAATAGCCTGCAGGTGTTCGTGATGTGGATATGGAGGAGGATGGATAGGGTGCGGTGGATCGAAAGGAAGACAAACGAGGAAGTGATGAAAATGGCGGGCGAGGAAAGGAAGCTTCTGGAGCAGGCAGAGTGGGTGGGTTGCGGAAGTTTTTTTGGGGCGATAGGTTGCTCAAGGCCGTGATTGAGGGAATGGTGGTGAGCAAGCGGAGAACTGGAACGAAGAGATAAAGTAATTATTGACAGGATGATAAGGGTAGATAGTGTTGAGATGAAGACAGATTCTTGCGGTTAATAGGGCCACGTGCAAATGTGGATAATCTAGGTTTTCTCTGACTTTAAACATGACTTATCTTCAATTGGTGGGATGCTTAAATTAATTATTTTTTTCTCTTCTCGTCGACTGGCTCCGGTCGCGAATTCATGTCTTCTCCTTGTCCTTCCGCAATCTTAGCTCTCCCATCCCCCCCCCCACTGCCTTCCTCTCCTATTATACCTCCCTGACTCTCTGCTGAACTTCTGTCTGTGCTCGTAAGTGGACTTTTCATCAAGTGTGTTCACAACGGACGAACGGAACGTTCCTGCAGCAATTTTACCGAGTACTTCAGTCATATTTATATCGTGCGCCGTACTTCTTTCTTTTGGTGGTAGAGCACAGAGGTATTCATGGTTTCCTGTTGCTACTCAACCAAAACTAGATTATTGCCTTCTGGTTACAGATTTTGTGACTATTGCTCAAACTGCAGAAAACATAAAGAGAATGGCCGTAGGTCAAGCTGTTAAAAAAATTGAAATGGTCGTAGGTTCTGGTCAGTTATTCGTTCTGGTCAAGGATTCGGAACAAAGTTAGGAAAAATGATTTGTCCCTTAAAATGCATTTTAATCATCTGCTATTATATTTTTTTAAAGGACTCATTCTTATCGGGGAACTTGATTCTTGCCGATTTATTTTGTGATACTCGCACCGCGCTGATGCGAGTTTGTGAAGTACGTCGGCTTAAAAGGCTCTGATTCTTTGTCGCGTCCCAATAAGCCAAAAGTGAAAATTGTCTCATTTGGCTGCCTGGCTAGTTTACGGGTTAAGGTTTGTTTTCTTGCTCCATTCGTGAATTTTTTCTCTCCGTTTCTACCTTATTTAAATAGTTTGAATGCACTTTAAAGTTATCTTTTCATTGGTATTTTCGCGATTGTGAGCATATTGCGTGGGGGTCTTTAGTTTTTCAACCCCGACTGTTGGAATTCACTGATTAAATTTTAAAATAGCACTCCATGCTGGAAAAATATCCACCGGTGAGGACTCTCATATGACGCGACTATCCCTAAGTTTTAGTTGATTCCCGATCTCTCTCCCTAACTTACCAAATTATGTCCTAAATTGGCCAATGATTTCGGCTGTCAGGCGCCATCCCTGGCGGCCATGAGTTTCGAAGCCGGGCCTCTACTCTCTCGTTTGCCTCTCTTCCCATCTCATCGCACTTCTCCTCCCCCCTCTCCTCCCCCCTCTCCTCCACGATGGGTTGATCCACCCCCGGTCTCCACGCCAACCTCTCCCCCCGCCTACGTCCCATTCACCAAAGTCGCCGGCGCCCGCGGACAATGCATTAACAATGCCAATGGAGTCGCCCTTTGGCCGATGCCATCCCCAACGTCCCTCTCGGCTCCGTTCTCCCCTAACGCAACGCTCCGCTAGAATAGGCAGCAGTACTCCACCGTGGCACACGTTTCCAGGCCCCGCTTGGGGCCACCCCTCACCGCTCCCCCCCCCCCCCCCCTCCTCCTCCTCATCGTCTTAACTAACCATCCCACACACACCCCGTGGCCTCCACTCGCTATCGCTTCCTCCCCCATTTTCATTTCCCTTCCCTTCGTGCGATTCCTCGCTAATTTTTAACTATGAATTCTGGGGGGGGGGAGGGGAAGTGAGTTTCACCGCCCTTCCCTCTGAACTGAGAGTTGGCGGGGGGGGGGAGGGGAGCGCATTCAGTTTTGCCTCCGGCTAGGTTTGTATGTGTACGCGTTTTGGGGCCGCACGTGCTCGATGGCGGAGGTGGGCAGGGGGTCGAGACTGGACTGAAATTAGCTCGTTTCTGGCCCGCGTATGGTGCGCTTCGTGGCTGCATCCAGGAATCCTGCGGACGGGGAGTGAGGGGTTAATAAAATAATGAACGTAGAGTGTGCGTCGGGCTCTGGCGAGAGCGGAAGCCGAGGACGGTGGTGACAAATTTCTTTTATTTTTAAAATCCTCCGCTCGCCTATACATATAGTTCGTCGTTTACTTTTGTGTTATTAATGTGTCCGACGGGACTACTTACTCTTGATAAGTCTCATTGTGACTCCTTGATTGATCCCTTGATGTGGGGAGCTGTTCATTTATTCACGCCGCGAAATGCTGTTTTTTTTCCTTCTCTCTCCCTCTCGTCGTGGCTCCCTCTACATATTCCGTTCTTATTCTCTCACTGATCCGCCTCCTCACCCTCCCCACGCGCAAAAACCAACATTTTCGCCCCTCTTTTGTTTCAGTTTTGATGAGATCAGTTTTTGTCTTTTTTCCGTGATGGAACATTTAACGTTTCCGCGGCATGAAATGTTCATGCGAGAGCCATGAATGCTTTAATAGGAGCGAAATGGAAACAACCTTTCGAGAGCAGTATGTTAGGCTTGGCTCAATATCCGCCTTGTTTATGATGAAATTTCAGTTCAAAAGCCATGAGCACTTGTCAGAGGGCAGTCCTTTTTTTATTCCCTCGGAGTAATTACGAACATGTTTCACTGCTGCCATTAAATACTGTAAATTAAATTTCTAGAATCGAATTCTATAACAATCTGTATACCTTTTCTAGTGAAATAATGAATGTGTTCGAAACAGTAGGCTACCCTTCTACAGTTTAATTATTCAAATTGATTGCATTTCTGATTAGAAAATTTTTGTTAAGAATTACATGCGTGTAAATAACTTGTATCATTAACATATTTCCGTTTCCCTTTTTCAATTTCTTATCTCGTGTCGTGGTTTCTTAAATGGGTGTTTGAAGTGGAGAAATCCATTAGTGCAAATTATCACTTTTACCCCCTTTCCCACTCTACACTAATATAGACGCTGTATAAAAACTGCAGTAACGGAAATCAATAACGGAAAGTGAATTCCATTGCGTATCTGCTACTTGGAAGGATATTTTCTTGTTTTTATGACGAATTCCTTCTGCGTCAATGTTCGCGGTGACTGCTTCTGGTCTCGCATTCCTATCAACGTGGTAATAGTTCTCTCTTTTGGAATCTTTTTAACAAATTGAAATACCTATATGACTGGTCTCTAGAGGCTACCCACCTATTGTCGATACTGTTTTTGCCTCAATAGTCTAAAAGCAGGGTCACTAGTTGTAATCTCATTGGAATAGACGATTGAATGGTTGATGGGATTTAGATGTAGGCAGCCCATGATCGAGAATGTAAGCTGTTCGCGTCGGGGCGTGGGGGGATATTGGGGATGGCGGGCGGGCGGGCAGGTGAGTAAGACGGCTAATGGAAGACGAAATGCTCAAACCCTTTCCTTGCAAAGACATTAATTTTGCGAGAACACGGCACGAAGAGGATTTTTCCGGACGGCTGGAATATCTTCGTCCACACCTCTCCACCCTTGTCCCCCCCCCCCCCCCCCGTCTCTCGCCCCACAACCACATCTCCCTCCTGCGAATCCCCCCCGCCCTCCCGGGGGGCCCTTGGAAGAGACTTGGCGAGCTCAAGGAGATTTCGACCGCATCCCCGAAAACCCAGGGCCCGGCCTCCCCGCCATCCATTACGGAGGGTTTTTGGAGGGGTGGAGTGGGAATGGGCTCCCCCTGGTCTTAAATGGGAGGCTCCGATGAGGGGGGAGGGAGGGATAAAGAGCGGTGGAGGGTGGGCAGTGGCAATCGTTCCCGAAAATGGGCGGGAGTTTTTTTTTATCCCTACCTCTCCTCCACCTCTCATTTCTCCTTTCCCCCCTTCCCGGCCCTGCCGTCAGTAACTCAGCGATAGTGGTCACTCGGTCTTCTTGCACTCTTGTCCTCCCGTTGGAATGGGGGGACGGATAGGGCGAGGGGTGGGGGGGTGGACGGCGCCGATGGAGGAGGAGGGGAAGTTGGGGAAATGGCGAAAGCTTTAGGTAGACTACCAAGATGCTGAAGGGTTGAATGGGAAGATTCTTTCCTCCTTCTCCTCCCCTCTCCAAGAAAAGGCTCTGCCTGTCTTGCTTAAAAAACGTTCTCATTCTTTATGTATACCAACCCTCCTATTCTGACACTCCCCCACACCCCACTTTTCACTTACCTCCCGTTCCATTACATCCCTCTCCACCACCATCCCCATCCACCCCTCCGAGGCATAACTCCACCCCCCGTTCCACTCGTCCATTTCCTCCTCATCGTGGAAACACCAGCGCGGAGGAGATCCATCTCTCGCTTTTACCACTCACTGGAGCGGGTCTATCGATTCCGCATTCATCCCTTCTCTCCCTTGTCTTCTCTCCCTCTCACACACTCTCTTACGTCTCTCTGCACTATACCCGACCGACCAACTTCCCTTTCTCCCTCGACACTCCTCCTCCGCCCACCCCTTGGCACCCTCCCTTTTCCATCTTTTCCGCCTCATTCCTCTTCCCCTATTCATCGTGTCCTTCCACCTCCCCCCCCCACCCCGCGCTCCTTCTTGCCTAGCGAGAGCGCACCCCATGCTTCATGCCTCGGGACATCTCCCCGACCACCCACCTTTTCGCCTCCTCTCCTCCCTCCATCCCTCTATCCCCCTCATCTCATCCGTTATCTTGCTCCCCCCTTCCCCCCCACACGCTCCTCTGTGATGATTGCACGGCCGACGAAACTATCACCATGGGCATGGGAGGGACTCCCGCTGAATCCCGCTTTCGATCCGCTGGTGGCAAACTTCGCCGGCGAAATACGTTTGCCCCGTCGTGAACGGAATAATTTTATCAGATTTGGTTTTATCGAGAGTAGGTCGGGAAAAAAATGCCTTTAATTATTTGCCAACGTTTCGTAGACTCATTTATTCCATCTTCTGGGCTAAAACGATAGTGAATTTCCGAAACGTTGGCTGAAAATAACTGGTATTTTAATTTTCGAGCTATCCTCGGTCCAACCAAATCTGTTGAACATTTGAGGTCACCTGATGATGGTTGAGTAACTTCATCATTATAATATTTCTTTTGTTCAGCAATTACTTTAGTATAAGCTGCTTCTTCTCGATGGTAAAGTGTCCTCGGACATATTTTATCCGGACTGCTCCTTCCATTCTGCTCTGTCCTGAGCTGCCTGTCTCAGCTCTCCCTCACTTCTGCCCATATTTCCTTCAGTATTCCTATTATTTTTCGGTGTATGTTACGGTAGTAACCAAATTCATGGCATCATTCTCTTTTAAATTTGACATGTTTGGTTTTTTCCAATGTGAAATTGCATAAAATTGTGTCCTATCTCTTTTTCGTATTCATTGCATACGGATTTGACACTGTTTCATTGGGCTAAACAGATAACGGGTGGTTGAGAGGTAATCGGTGAGGAGAAAGTAATAAATGGGCAAAGAGAGGTGGGAAATACGCTGATATGTAGGGAAAATGAGTACAAGAAAAGATACGTTATAAGGATGAAAAGATGCTGGCCCATTGAAACCATCATTTGGCCTTTAGAATGCCACAATGCGGTAACAGATGGATATCGGTGACTTATAACTCACGGGGGAGAACTTTCGCCAAAATAGCGGTACACAATTTTTTGTGCATACTGATGTTTTGATAGCTTGACCCTTGGTGTTCAGTGTGCCCAGTGGGTGCGCGAGTCTTTCGCACCGGCCCTGCCCTTAACGCCTCATTTACTCGTTCTTCTGCTCCCCCATTCACTCCCCACTGTCCAACGACCAACGCTCAGCTTGCCCCCCCCCCCCCGACCCTCCCCCGCCACCCTTAAGGCGCCTTTCCATTCCACTCCACGTCTCCCGTCCATCCTCTCCATATGCTTCAGAGCGAAGATGTCCCTTTTTCCAAGAAACGGGAGGGCTCTGCTGTCTCTCCCCTCTATACTTCCTCCCACACCACTCTGGCGCCCCTCGCTCCACCCCCCCTCCTGCTATTACGGAGCGCCGGCGCTATTTCGTTCTTTGCGCATCGCTGATCTATATACATGGCCTATCTCTCCCTTTTCTCTCCGCCTCCTCCCCCCCCCCCCCGGGCGGCTGGAATCCTCCCCCACTCCTTTTTCTTCTTTCCTGACTATCCTGCTCTTCAACTTCCTAAGGAGCCATCAACTCCGTAAATTGAATGCCCTGTATTGAATTTTGGGTGGACATTTAAAAGAGAGTTTACCATTTGATCACCTTTCTCACATCTCATAGTTAGTGACCTTATAATCCATACCGTTGTATGCCTCATTTGATTACCTCGGAAATTCAAATAAAGGAAATTCTACCACTGACGGTATATAGACATTCTCCTTTGCCACGAGATCAGTTTCACCTCTCTCATTTCCTATCATCTTCGGTAAAAAGGGGTTTTAACATCACGAGTGTGTTAGTATCCTCGTGAATATACTGGAATTTTATCGCCCTCATTAACCGATGCCTAGCGAGAATTTTATATGGTATATTTTATTCTTTGAACGCCGTGTTTTGCGATTAACTGTTGTAGGGAAATCTTCAGTTTAAATTATTGAAGGGCATTTATAAAATATATATATGCCTGGAATTGGATTTTGTATGCATTCCATATCGCTGGTTGTCGTGTCCAAATGGTGCTTTCCCCTTATTCCATTCAACCTCTGGGCGTATCTCTATTTTATTCAATTTAATTTATTAATGCCTCCGTGTCGAGTGAATTGCATAAATTATTTTTTCAACGTGCCTTCAATCGCTCCGTGTACGTGCATATTTAATAACTTTCTCCGCATTTCTCCATCCTTGAATATTTCCCAGTGTAAAAATTGTTAGAAGCTTGTGAACGAAAATTCCGTTAACCCCGAGCAGTTTATTTTAAACGCGCTAGCACACCTGGCTGTTTGTCTATCTCCCCCTTTTTTGAATTATTAATCCGGGTGCGATGCAAATTTTTTTTATTTTTTAATTGTTTGGGGGATTCCATTCCTTTTTTTTCTTTTCAATGCATTTACTCGTGGTCCGCGTGCCCGTTCCTTTCTTGTATATACCACGTTCCTCTCTCTCCCACCTCTATGCCTCTCACTTCTCCACCTCCCGCCAAACATTTCCCCCGAGTCCCTCACTCCCTCAAAAAGTACGTGGACTGCGCGAGATTTTTGTTTCGTCGAATTTTTTCCCTCACTCCTCCCTCCCCCCCACTCCCATATATCGTTTTATTTTGACCAACGTCCTGGCGTTCAGTTTTTATATTTGAGCCGAGCGCGAGTTTTAGGGCCGAAGAGGGAGGTAGGCTGCTCGGATACCCTCCCCCCCGCTCTCTCCCATCTCACCGTTTTCGGTCGCTCTAGCGGGGGGAGTAGTGCAGTTGATGGGCGAATGCGGGACACGGTGGGTCTCCTCGCTCCCCCTGTCGGGGCGGGCGTGGCGAGAGGGCGTGCCCCGAGGGGGTGGCGTGGCGGGACGTGGTGGTGGTGGAGGGTCGTCGGGAGAGAGGGAGCAGTTTAGATCCCAACGAACCCCTTTTGCTCGTACGTATAACCTCCTCCCCTTCAGCGCAACCCAACAGTTTCGGTCCGAAATTTTTCCTGTGTTGATATTCATGTTTTGTTTCTGTCTGTTTCGTCCCCTCTCCCCGTTGCCTACGCTCCTCACCCCCCTCTCCTCAGTGTGCTCCCTTTTACGGTTACCCTCCCCCAGTTTTCCGGCCTCTTTGGGTTCGCATTTTGTTCTCAGCGTAGGTGTGTATTCCTTCCATAGTTCTCTCCGCGACGCTTTATGAAGTTCGCCCAGATCCCATGGTGAAGGTGCTCTTGCGCACCTTCCTCTCCCTGCACGATATTTCGATCATTCTTGTAAAACCCGAGCTCGTCTGTTTGGTAGCGCTCAATTTTCCGTCTCGTTTTATTCTCTCTCACGTTTAGCTTTCCAGTCGTATAATGTCAAGGCGTTCGATAGGGAAAGAGTAGCGTATAGAAAGGGGTAAATGCTCCAACGCTGTGGGTTTTTTTGACCGACATTGGCTTTTCCCGCGGTTAGGATTGTCAACTTTTTTTATTCGCTCGTGCCAACTCCTCCGCGGAGCGTGCTGCTTTCTGTCAAGTGTCGTGCGTGCACTCATTTGCTGAAACTCGAGATTTTTTTATTCGTTGAATTTTTTTAATCTTACGCTCAGGAACTTCCAGTGGTGCGCGTGTTGTTTGCGAATGTCCTTTTTGGTTCTGGTGAGGGAGAGAGAGAAGGGGTGGAGGGGGGGGACGGAGAGAGTCGTTATAACGATCGCCAGCGTTGATCTCCTGCCTTTTGCGTCTCCCCTTTCTCCTCCCTCCCACCACCGCAACGCGTCGAAATTTCGCTCCGCCGCGGAAAAGTGAATGATGTATAGATCTGACATGTTGACAGCGACGCTTTTTGGGCGGTGCGGTGCGGCGTGGCTGGCTCATGGTGTGAATATGTGAGACCGCGACGCGGTCGTGTGAGTCACGTCCACCTTTTCATGCATACGTATGTGTGTGTGTTTGCATGTATGTATGTATGTATGTGTATATTCCGTGGCGACTATTAAAGTCGTTTTGGCGACGGTTACTCCTTTCGCTGGGGTGGTCAGGGGAGAGAATAGCTTGCGTGTCGGTGTGTGTGTGTGTGTTGGCTGCGTTTAAATGTACTGCGAAAGTAGGAGAGGTAGGTGGGCGGAGAGAGTGGGTGGGACGTAGGAAAGGGTTGGGCGGCCGCGGGGAATGCTTGGTTTGTCAGGGAGGGCGGGTAGATGGTTGGCAGGGGGGAGGGGGGAGGTGACAAATGCGAGCGCGCACACCCCCGACAACTAGCCAGGCCACTATTTTTTTTTCCTCTCCACCGAAAACCTCCCTCTACCTTCCCACCCAACTCTCTCCCTCCCCCCTTCCCATCAACCACCCTCCTCCACCCCCGCCACACCCCTCGGGGCCCTCCGACACAGTCCGTTGCCTTTCCTCCCCTTGTCACTTGCTTTATTCGTCCCCTCCTTTGTTTCATTCCGAGGCTGGGGCCCTCTTTTTCTCGACCGCCGCGTGCCTTTGTTACTACTTTCCCCCCCACCCCCCCAGCTCTCGCCTCTTTCCCTCATCCACAGCCTACTACAGACTGTGCTCCCTTCCCCTCCCTCCCTCTCAGCTCGGTCTCGGATTTTCCGATTCTTTCCCGTCACTCCCATTCCCTCTTCCCCGTATCTTCCTCCTCTTGCTCTTCGTCCCTCTTGCACGAGTGGTCGTTCTGCACTCTCGCTGGTGGCCTTTTCAATGTGAACTTTGGTGCAGGGGTAGGCTGGCTGCTCCTCTTCCTTGGTATGAAATGAGGGAGTGATAATTAATGAGTACCTATACGCTGAAGTGCACTCCTAAGCGAGATGGGTAGGAAACGGTAGGGAATTCCTCTCCACTCTTTTCATCAATACGGCTTGTTTCCCCGTATTACTTCGATACTGCCGAATAAATGCTCGCATTTTGATGCACTTAAGGCATTTTTAACCCGCTTAACTTTTTAGGGTTATATTTTCTCTGATATCAAAATTTCAGTTCGGGAATGATTTGGGCTCGTGAAATCGAACGCGCATGTTGTTATTTGAAGGAAACATTTTACAAGTGTACTTGGCATATATTTCCCTCGGCGGTGTTCTTTTAGCTTCAAAAATATTTTATCACTTCATACTCACCAGGATAACAGGGTAAATGAGTGTAATGGCTTTGGAAATGAAACTTAAAATGCGTAACGACAGTTTTTTTTCGGACTCTTTATAGCTTGCCGTTTTGCCTCTTTACATTTACGTGGGTGATTTTTTTCTCTGTGCTCTCAGCGGCAAGGTAATCCTTTCTCTGGAGCGCTTTTCTCTGTTTCCTTTTCCTTTTATGGATCGCGATAGAATTTATGGACGGGCGTCGTTACATAACCTGAAAAATATGACGAATTGTAACTCTAGTGTTTCTTTTTTTCCATCTTTCATTTCTTGAAGCCACTCTCCTCGTTGCCATTCGGTTGGCGCTATTTCCATCTGCCTCTGTAATCTGTTTGCTTCGCCGGCATACGTTTTTATTGCCTCATTTTATATTGTTGCCCCATCGCGTCAATGCCTTCGTCTTGCAATCCTCCCTTCTTCCCTCCAGCCTTCTCTCCCTTCAGTTTTCATTCTCCTATCCGCCCGCCCGTGTTCTCATTCGTCGTCCCTTCCATGTGTTCTTTCTTTCTGCTTTCCTCTTCTGCCTTTTTACCCCCGCCCCCTCCCAAATCCCCATTCCCACCTGTCCTCACCCGACCCCTCTTCCCCTTGAGGTCTCCCCCCACTGACATTTTTATTACTTCCCCCGGGAAATTTTGGCTTTTTTTTTCTTCGCTCGTTTCCAAATTTTTTAAAATATTTATTATTATTATTTTTCCCCAGTTTTTTTTCCTCCCCGGCTTCTCCTCTCTAGAATCCCGTGTTGTTGTTGTTGGTAGCGTTCGTGTGTGGCCGGGCGCGATAAGGTTCCCGGGGAGACTGACTATCAGAGATGACGTAAGGACAGTCAGTCACGCCAATGGGGAATTTCACCCGCCCGGCCCCTCTTTCCCCCGTCCCACCCCCCTGCCCCGTCATCCATCCTTGCCGCACCAGCTCTCACACAACACCCACTCTCCCTCCCCTCTCATTCGCCTCGACTAACCGCCACCGGCCCACCACCCATCTCTCTTCACCCCGTGCCCTTTTCCTCATCCCCTTCCAAGATCCATGAACACAGGGCGGCGCGTCAGCCATTTCCCTCCTCATCACTCTGTTCGCAAAACTCCGTCACTCTGTTTTCGCTCTCCTCCGTTGCTCTTGTGTCCACCTTTTCTCCTCCCACCCTTCCTTTCATCACCTATCTATCCACCTTCCCCCTCCTCCTCAACTCGTCCATCCTCATTCCCAGAGAGGAGGCCTTTTGGTGAACAAATTTCTCCATCCTGTTTACCTAATTTTTTTCCCACAATTTCCGCGGGGATCGGCATTGCATTCTGAAATTCCTTTGAAATTTTCTCTATTAATTAGTAATGGCTACTGTGATTCCGTGAAAATTTTAATTTGCTTTAAATTCTTCGTGAAGTCTGGTGGGACATTTGCAGATTGCCTTGTATGTTCTTTTAAAAGTTCATTATATAACCTCGCAGAAGCTTCAATTTAGGGCGAGGCAGTTTTTAATACTCAAGGGCAGGGCGTAGGTGCTCACTCGGTGGTATGTCCTAAGATGAGGGAATGGTGACTTCTCTCTGGGCCTTTTTGCATTCTTGGTTATGTGGCATCAGCCATTACATGTAGGAAATCTTTGAAAGGTGTTGCGTCGGGTCTCTCGGACGTGTTTTCATGTATTCTCGCATCTTAGCAAATGGCGATGCCTAAGTACCTCAATGTGCGCGATTATCTTGGTGCTAAGATGTGTCACTAAGTTTGTTCTGGTGTGGTTATATCTAATAAATGAATGATCGTGTTTTGTGATTGCTAATAGTTTCCTACCATGCCCTGAAATTACGAATGTGGTCCAGGCCAGTGACGGCATCTCGTGTTTGTTCGTGGTATCGTATGTAGTCTATAAACGCCTATACAACTAGCACCATCTCACTTTACGTCGTTTGACCGGAGCTGAGTGGTTTTGGTGAGAAGATACATCGTATATAACTTATGATAATGTTGTTCCCACGGGAGAAAACTAACTCGTGTGGAAGTGAGAGTTCTTCCTGTGGATTATTTATAAAACATTTAGTTAACCGCATAGATCTTATTACAGAGTGCATGATAATCGAGAAACTATTGCATTCTGCTCGTTTTACGAAGTTCATTCCTCGTAAGACAAGGAATCCACCCCTCATGAAAGTCCTTATTTCGGTCCGTCAAATGTTCGCGGAATTCTGTTTTGAAATGGATTAATACCCGTAATTTGATTTGATATTTTTGGTATGGTCGCACTAACCGTCCTATTTATTGGTCCTACGCATTCTAATGATAATAAATCTGAGTTTTTCGTTTCTCAGAATTTATTTCGCTCTCTCTGCTGTGGCCGAAAATGTATATTTGTCATTTTGCTGCGAATATGCCATCTTTATGTGGTTGTCGTGTCCGTAGCTGCCGTATAACAGGCGGACTGCCGCCAGCAGAGAGCACGAATTCAATTTTCATCATCCATTTATTTTAATAGTACGGGTGTCGTTATCCTGCTTTCGTTCCCGATGAGATTTATCTTCTGATACGAAAAAAGTTATGTTTTCCTAAGTGATTGACGAATTGCATGTCCTTTTCGCCGTTGGATGTCCAAATTCATAAAGGGCGGCGGTGGAATTGTGAGGGTAGTGGGCATTTCCCCCCGTCTCCCTCCCCCCCCCTCTCCCTTCTTCCCATCCCACGCAGGCTGGGTACGTTACGAATAAACGAACTGTCACAGCACAGATTCGGTTGACGCTCGCGGCCAATGAAGTGCACCACACACTGAGCCAGTAGAATTTTTCCGAGTGGTTATAGCGGTTTTTTATGTTTCCTCGCAAATGTCGCCACATAGGAGCTTTTTAAGGGAATAAATTCAGGAATGAGATTGTAAAAATGTATGAGCAGAGTCATTGCACAATGTCCACGAAGATACTAAAGAATTTCCCCGTCTCACTCTGAATTTTGTGTTGCTTTTCTTTGATGACTGTTATAATACGGTTTCGGATCCAGACAAAGTATATCCTATTTTGGGGTGGTGTATGTACAAGAGTTTATTTTCGGCGGGTTAGGGCATTTGTGGGGACTCTGGAAAACCTGTTTGTTTGTTTCAGAATTATAGATTTTCATCCACAATATCCTTTCCCAGTGCCGCTCAGATTTAAGAGGTTTTCATGAAGAGATGTATGTGGTGTTGAACAGCTTGACTTAGAAAAGAAAACGATTCACACAAGATGATTTCTTTCTCGGTAAAAATTAAAAAGTTTCCTTTTCCTCCGACATGTGGTGTGACGACGACTCGACGTTTCCTTACTCATTGGTCGCCACTTGTAGGTTGAATTTATATATATCAATGGGACCGGGGTGGACCACGTGGAGGATAATTAATCACTGCTACAATGTTTTAGATGTAAAATCGTCAATCAGTTACGTCACCTGTGGTATTCCAACCAGGACTTCTAGTGCTATTTTTCAAACTTATTTGAATATTTTCTTTAAATTATAGTTTGATGTGTACTTAATTGCCACTTTAAACTTGTTCAAAGTCGTTAATGTGCCTTTTGAGGGGTTATATGATTGATGAAAACTATCGTGCAATCGGTTTATAGAATGTTAAGTAAGAAGTTCATCTTGTGAGATGAACATAAACCCAATGTGGAAAAATGAATGCCTTCGAAGATACTCCTTTGCGTTACCGTTGGGCCGTTGATTCACTTATATTTTCACAAATCGCTGTCTTTACATCTGCCCATTGCTCATGATATTAAGCGCTGAATAATTTAGGTCATGTTGTATCTCTTTGGGTTGACGATTGATTGTGCCGCTAAGTTGTGCGTGCTTATCGGCGTTTTTATGACCTTCGGTTTTTTTTTTACCCGGCGCTGGCGTTTCCGGTGAAGTCGCTTCACCCACCGCGTTCCGCCTCCGTGAAGAGGAGTCCAGCCTTGCCCTCTTCATTACGCCCTCCCTTTCCCCTCCTCCCTCGAGCCGCCTGCCCCCCTCCAGTGCACGCTCAATGCTCCCTTTCTGCTCTCGCGCTCGAAAGTTCCCTCGTATCTCCCTGTCCTTCACTCCCTCCCCTTCCTCCCCCGGCCCCCTAACGCCCTCCAACCCCCACCACTCCGTCCGAATTTTCTTTCCTCGCAGCAGAGCGTGGTCAGCAAATGAGACGATCCGTGACTCACCGCGCGACCGCCGCGCCTCGTAATGGAGCCACAGGCGGCGGTGGCGACGCCGCGGTCCTTTCGCTCGTTCGTGTGTGCTGTCGGCTGAGTCGCCCCGGTCGAACAACTCCACCCTTTACACGCCTCTCCCCCCCCCCCCACTCCCCCGTCCCCTCCCGCCTTGCTTTGGGTGGGCGAGAGATGGGTGGGTGCGAATGGAATGATGGAGGTGCGAAGCCAAGTTAAAAGTTCTGCACAATGAGCTGGCGAGGCGTACGTGGCAGAACCTGAGGGAAAATGGATGAGCATTTGACACACACTATTCACGCTTCTGTCTTACACATGGTCGTGTAGTTGTCTGCTGATGGTAAACTAGAAAACGTACCTCGTGTCGTACCTGACTCCACTGCCTACTTTTTAACACTTTAAATTTTATAGCCGATTGAGGTAGTAAAATAATATGGAGTGAAAAAAGTCCCTTAATTAGTCATTTTTTAGGTTTTATTTGAATTGTTACGCAAATACTTTTCAAATTACTGGGATTATATTTGTGCTGAGTACATCATATGCTTCCTATCTTTCAGAATCTAGAATGTTGGCCCTCGAGTAGTTTTGCTTAGTTATGGGATGATTTGCGTGAAGCTGGAGGTAATTCACGAAGCTCGAATCTGAAATCAACGAGCTTATACCGAATGATAAGGCAATTCTGTGATCTCTGTGGGACTAAGGTTAGTTGTGAGAGTAATAGGCCGCAGGTGCTAAAGATCCCCGATTTGATATTGCGTCAAAAGTTACCTTTTCCGCCAGCATAATTTCCAGATGATAACTTGAATTCGCTCTGTCGTAGTTTTAATACTAAGTAGTAGAAACCTCTTATTTCCGTTACTTTTTCGTGTCAATCATTTCGTGACGAAGAAGTTTAGAACAAGTTTCAGTGGGAGTAGAACATCAGTGTTAGCATTATTATTTTTTTTCTTTCCACTGTCCTCTTCATTCTGGAAGGGTTGCAGTTAGTTTTTTTGGTAAATCTGTTTATTTATTCCGGAGGTTGATGGCGCGTCGTAGAGTTTTCTGGTGGCTGCGAGTCGAGAGCAGAAAGGAAAGACGGGAAGTGGGGTTGAAGTTGTCGGTATTGGGGCGGGGGGGGGGGGGGGTGGCTTTGTAAAGGGCGGAGAGGGGGATTACCTCGGCCCGATTTATTTTTTCCCTCTCTTTTAGTTTTCTCCCATCGGGGGTGCCCCCTTGCTCTCTTTATCTCCCTCCCTCCCTCCCTCCCTCTCTTTCCCCCTCCCTACCTTTCCCCCCCTCTCTCCAGGGTGTATTTCTCCGACTGCGGGAGGAAGGGAGCGGGGGCGGGGGATTGGTCGTCTGGATTTAGTGCATGGTCCGGTGTCTGTGGGCTTTTGGCGCGTGGAAAGGGACGGCGAGGGGGATGAAGGGGGATGAGGGACACCTTCAAGAGGCGGGGATGAAGTGGACCGAGGGGGCGGGGTGGGGGGGGCGGGAAGGAAGAAAATATACGAACCGATGGGTTTTCGGTCGAGGAGGAAATAAAAGGGACGGGTGAACACGTCCGGCTCTCTCTCTCTCTCTCCCTCCCTCTCTCTCTCCCCTCCCGCCCTCTTTTATTTTATTTCGGTGTTTTTTAAGGGTTGAGGAAGTCGTCAGATGTGGTCGGGCTGTGCTCGGGCCTTTAGCTTACGATGGCGCTCCGTGGTATGGTTGGTTTGAAGACCACTCTTCTGCGGACGGGAAAATGTAGTTTCATCTGATTAAGGACTTCTACGTCCTCGCGGGCCCTTGCGAATTTGTTATTACTTGTTTCCTACTGTGTGTATGTGAAATGATAATATGTACCCCCTTGTAAGGATTAAGCGACTTGGGTTTAGGCGCTGCGTTCCTAATGTTGAGCGCTTAATTTATAAAGACGAAACTAGGAATGTGTCAAAAACCTCCTGCTTTAAAATATGTTCGTAGTTCTTCCATTTGTCCACTGAGTTTACTTATAAGTAAGACTTACGTCTTGAGTTCTGAATTTTTTATGAATTTTCACTATGCTCTTGGTGTGTTATGAGCTTACTCTAGTTACGCCTTTAACGATGTATCGCACAGCGTGACAACTGTATTTTTACTATGTCGAATTAATGTGCTTTGAAGGGTACGAAGGGTTGGTATTAATTTGGCCTTAATTTCGTTATCTGCTCTTTCGTGATCAATGCATCGGTTACGGATAACGATTTATTGCCTCAAAAGTGCAATAAGACGTTGGAGATTCCGAAAAATCCCATATTCAACTATGAAATAGGGGAAAACTTTCAGAAATTATTTGACATTAGATATTTTCTCTAATTATAAAAGAATGCCTTTTAGTTTGATGCAATAAAAAGCCTCGGAAAACAAACCGCCTGGCGAAGGCTGGGAATACTGAAAAAATAATAAATGCCTAAAACAAAAGATGCGTAATCGGGATGATTCTGTATTATTCCCGGCGAATCTATTATTTTTTATCTATCTAGGCCAACGACATCGAAAGTTAATTTAGCAAATAAATCGAGGAATTTGTTCAAAATGTGAATGGAAAGTCCAGTCAAACTTGAAGACTGAAAGTTGCCAGCCTACTCACATATTTGCCTCGAGCGTTTATCAGCTCCCATTTTTGAATCATTTATTTTTAAAAGATATGAGACCTCTCGCCTAAGCCTTTTTATTTAACATGAATCTCTTCATGTAAGGCTCCGGCACAGAATCATTCTAGAGGTTCTGGATGGGATGAGGAGGAAGCAGGGTAAGTGGCTGGAATGGGTATGAGGGACTCTATACCGTGATAGAAGGAAGGATATTGGGCTTGCCGAGGAGGAGATCGAAAATAGTATGATTTTTGGACGGAAGTCCAAAGTCCTTTTTAAGAAGTGTAGGGCTTGCGCTGAGTTGAGGAAAGAAAGAGTGCTTATTATTAGTTGGAGCCTCCATTTGTAAAAATCCTGAGGAATTTTGCCGACTTCCTTCCAGACCTATCCTTACCGGCAGAACATTTCATTATATTGATAGTGGTAGCTACTTACATTTGAATTAACCTGGGTTTCGGTCGAGGGATAGATGAATTGGGGAAAGGTGAGAGGCGGGAATGCGATGAGGTATGTGGATGTGGTGTAATATAAAATAGATAAATAAGTGAGGGAAGGAGGGTATTGCCCGTGTGAGATGGAGATAAAGCTCTTTCTCTCGCTTTTTATTACTCGTGGACTCGGTTCGATCCGGCCCTTGCCGTGCTCTTGATCTCTCTATTCGCGCGCCCTCTATCACTTCGCCGATTTCCCGCTCGAATGGACGCTCTTTCATTCCTCGTGTGCGCATAAAATCCCGCGCGTGCTCACCGCGCGCCGATCACACTCGCATGCCAGTCGATCCCTCGTCCCCATCGCCCGCCGCTCTCGCACTGACCGCCGTCCGTTCTCACGTGCCACACCCCGCCTTCCTTTGCTCTCCTCCCGAGCTGTCGATTACCGTTCGAATCCCCGCGGAGGCGGCTTTTACTGCCTCCTGAGGGTGCGCGCTTCCCTCTCACGCGGCTGTCGTAAAAAAAATACGTGTGAGGTTCTTCCATTTTAACGGCAGGGCTGGTGACTCAAATACGATTGATGCGTGGTCCCGACGGGGAGCGACGCCGAATTACCAGTGGGCACGTGCCAGTCCGTTGATAGGGCCAAGATGGAACTCGCTGTGTTGATTTCGGCGTGAAAAATTGAGGCAGTGGTGTAAAATTGGAGCCCACTCATTACGAGAAGAGGATACGCTCTCACTGGGCCTGAAATGCCTTAGCCGTTGGAAAAAATCGTGCGCTGCCTGCCGTGTGCGATTCACTACTCGGTTTTTAGAGAGATAGGGATGATGGTTTATTCTGTTACTGTCGTAAATAAACTTCTAAGTATGGCAGAAAGACATGTTCCAATTTATGGCGGACTTATTCCATTTGCACAGTTCATCTGATAAAATCTCTATGCTGTATGTATTTTTAAATGAGATTCATCATATATTTGAAATCGTATGAGCAGCCTCTCGCGCTAATTGTTGTTACTTGGTAAAGTAAAAGTGTGTTCTCTCCAGATTTTAAAATATATCACTGGCTTGCAGGTATTTTGTTGTTCACACTTGGCCAAAGTGGGCTCATGGTTTGAAGTGTTACTGTGAATAGTTTTCTACTTGCGATTATTTTGTAGCCTTTGAAAGGAGAAGCTTTACATTCTTACTCATTCTGCCGTAGAACTGGATGAAAATGGTGACCCGCGCAACTATTGCTCAGTCCGAGGTGTTGCGACCATTGGGACCGGGAAAGGATCTACATACGACTGGGGACTTACTTGCTGAAACAGTTGAGGATTGGCGCGAAAGCTGTGCAGAAATTGAATGCGAGTCTTCGAGCCAACGATTAAATATCACGTATACGATGAACAGCGTAGCTATAGTCTCTTTATCGTCCGTCTCTGAGACGAATTCCAGCTTCGGCGTGAGGAGCAAGCGACACACCTTGCGAGGAATGGGTGAATGCCTGGCCGCCCTCTTACTCGAAGGAAGGACAATCCTCCGTAACAACCCTCACTGCACCGAGCAACCATATCCCGGGACGCAAATCCCTTGGCAATGTTTCCACGCGGTCCCCAACCCATATCCCCACAAACACACTCCTCCACCCTTTCACCCCTTCGCGTGAAGAAAATCCGCCTTCAATTTTTTTCGAGGGTTGTCCGGGGATGGAAAAAATTCGGAAAAAACGAATCCCTGGAATGTAGGAAGGAGAAGAGGAAGGGTGGAACGGGATGGGTGGATGTGTAGTCGGGCGGACGGGGAGAATTCCCTCGCCCGCGTTCTATTTTTTCCCCTCCCCAAGGCTAGCCATCGGTCAACTTCGCGAGCGAACACTCCTCATTCAATCACCCCTGCCTCGAGAGCGCGCCGAGGCGCCCTTCCTCTTTTTTATCAGACTCGCTTCATACCTAAACCCCCGAAAATCCTTTTCGGCCTCGCCCAATATTTTCCCTCTCTCCCCGTCGCAACCCTCTCTCTCTCTCTCTCTCTCTCTCTCTCCCTCCCCCTCTCTCTCCGTCCACCCCTCCCCCTTTCAGCCACTCCATCCCCCTCCTCACCACCGCGCCCCCCCCCTCCCCCAACTGAGCGCGCCATGGTGGGGAGACGGGGTTGAAGGGTATAAAAGATTGGGATGGGCGGTGGTGTTCTCCCCTTCCGTGAATTCATCTTGTATTCTCGCTACCCCACACTCCCTCTTTCAAATCTTGTTCCTGTCACTTTACCTCGTTTGACGACGTATGATCCATCTATGTGCCCCACTTCCCGTGAAGGAGGAGACGCTGGGTTGCCTCAAGTCCTAGAGGGCCCTTTCCCCAAATTGCGCGCTTGTGTTTCTTTCCTTCTCGCTTCGCTGCAGCTGAGATGTGGAAATATCATTCCTTTTTCCAAATCGCCCTCACTCTCTTTATTTCGCCTCTTTTCCTCTATTTCTTAATCGATCACAGACTGTAGCTTACTGAGTGACTCTCGGCCATAACTGCTCTCCTCTTCACTTTCGAGGGACCCCTGTATGTTCTTGTCCTGGTGTTTAATCAATCTTCCACCGCCCACTCTTGCCGGTGACCCTCATGCGTTGAGATTCCGAAAATGCCTCTATTCCCTCCTCAAGGTTATTTCTTCGCCACACAACGCATATTGCTGGACGACAGCGAATATCAAACGATTTCCCCCTCTTGAGTGGCACTTGCATAATCTTCACGTTGCCTTGGTAACGACCGTTCACCGCACTTTTCCCTCAGCAGTGTTGGCTCACTTTTTCATCGTTTTGCTGGGAGGACATTCCCTCTCTCCTCGCGTCTCGTGACTCACTTCAAGGACTCCCCGGCGTCTCGAGAGAGGGAGGTTTTTAAAAGAATAAATCGTGAAGCCTGACAAAAATTGTCAGGCTGTCTATAGGCGCTCTTGTGACAGTATTTGTGTGTGCTTGCGATAGTGTCATATTGTGAACGATGATCTTACTGTAATGAATGATGAGATTTTGTCTTATGTTAACGAATCCGTAATGCCTAGTGAGATGATTGTAAATTTTGTTGTTTTTTGGGTGATTTCTTTGTAATCCAATACTAGCACTTGAATAATATTGCGTCTTCAAATACCTTTTCAAACTCAAAGATAATATGTAACTTGCTATGTTTATTTATGTTGATCCCATACGCTTCGTCCTGCTTCGTTTGACACCGCAGTGAAGTCCCCTCGTACTTCCTTATAATCCTGAAATGCAGAAATGATTATCTAGGATCGTGTTAATGCTTGACTTATGGTTTTCATCACTAAAATCGAGAGTTATCTTTATAGTATGTAGATTCGATTAATCGAGAGATCTAAGTATTATCGTTGTGTTCATTCGAAAAATGTTACGGATTGTTCAGAGCGTTCTTTGAGTTCGGGGTGTTACGGTTGTATGTACCCTCGAGGGTCGCTCGTTCATCGGACCCCGGGCCCCGTAGAAGTACGCTCGCACGAATGTGGTCTTCAGATTGCCGCCGAGAATGGTCGGTTCGTTGGTTGGCTGGTGGTGTTACCCGGAGGAGGAAAATGCTCGCCCCGAAAGTGTCCGTAAGCCCGGAGCACTAATTTATCGGGGCTTACTCCGCATCGAATCATCTTTTTATTCGCTCCCCTTCGAGTCTCCATTCCTCTTTCCCGTTTCCCATCTTCGTCTCATCTCTCGGCGATTCCCCTTTCGCCCTTTTTTATCGTCACCCCGCCTTTCTCTCTCCTCATTCCCTCCCTCCCCATCCCCGTTTCGACGATGAGTCCCCACCCCCGTCTCCTCCGTCCACCCATCAAGGTTCCATCATTCTCCCTCCGCTCCGTCCTCTCCTCACCGCTTCTCTCTCCTCCGTGCACTCTTCCCTCTTTCTTCGAAGCATTTGCTGCGGCCACCTTCCGACTGCCCTCCCGCCCCCGCACCCCTCCGTAACTTCCATTCGCCATCATCCTCTCTCTTGGCCTCCCCCCTTCTCTCCTCGCCCCCACCGCCCGCCCCCCCCCCACCCCCTACCTCCAGCACGTCCCCACCAGTCCTCGAGAAGGAGTTTTTATGGCGGCCCACCTCGTCACCCTCGGCCCATTCCCATCTTTCCGTTGTCTCCCGTCCGACCCACGGAGAGGGAAAGGGACTTTTTTCCCCCTTTCCCTCGCTATCCTTTCGCCCGACTCTGCCCCTCCCTTTTGTCATCCACCCATTCCCACCCCCAGAACCGCCACCTCGTCTCTCTCCCTCCGCCCCTCTGGTCTCCGTGGGCCTCTTTGCATCGGCCAAGTTCCTCTTTTCTTTTCTTATACATACATCCCGCCACACCCAAACCAAGAACCCTATCCATCCTGTCGGCCTCCTCTTTGGCCGACTGGGGGGCGGGGCTTTTCTTCTTGCGTGGTGATTGATCGGAAGAGTGAGAACGATTAGGTCTATCCTCGTCATCGTTGGCGATCCATTCCCTCCGGTGACGTCCCAGATCGGCAATCCCTTACTGACCAATCGCGCTGCTCCATTTGTTTTTACACCCAAATGGAAGCCTTTTCTTACGTCCGACGGGAGGGGAAAATAGCAAAAAATGAAATTTTTTCATTGCTAACAGTCGAATTTCATTAATATGGATTAGCCTTACTATTTGATTGGACGTCGTATCCAAGGTTGGTAGCTTTTACTGCAGTGAGGGAACAAGTCAATTTTTTACTTTGGAAACTTAACGTGGTTATATTATGTTCATTGATATTTCCTCGAGAAAACTTTGTCCTAGCTTCATAGTTATAAGCAGATGCTAAAATTCCTATTCCAACACGCTTTGTCAATCCTGTAGTTATTTGTATGATTTAAAAAAAATTGAAGAATTGGCTACTACCCCCACCCTGAGACCTGTGTACCATTCGTCACGTGGAATCAAATTACTATTGGCTAACTTTCACCAGTAAAAATAACGATGTTGAGTGTGGAACTCACGACAATACCTTTCTTCTGGCTTTCCTGGTTTTAAAATGAATCGATTTATGTATTTACAGATACCTACTGGTATCGCGTATTTTTCTTGGTGTAATTTCTTGCTGAAGTTTAAATTACGCGTTTAGGTTTTTATTTCAGTGGCTCGGAAATTAATAAAGCCAAGAAGTTGAAGTATTGACAACGGTATACTTATGTAAATAATTCTTCAATTTGATCGAGACCTTTCTCCATAATATGGGAATTACATTTTCTACGTCCAACGTTTCGGCTGTGTTCACTCACGTCGTCTGAGCTACTAGCAGAGCTAAGATATCAGTTAACGAGCCAAACTTTTTATAAGTGTCAAACGAGAGATGCGAACGAGACTGATTTTTAGCCGACGATTGTTGTCCAACACTTGACGTTGTCGAGGGTATGCTTTTCATTTTGTGCTCCGAAATCTCAGTAAACAAGAAAACTTTTAGTTGAAGTTGATCTCATTTTGATTTCACTCGTTTGTCGTGATTACTTTGAAGAAACACACTTAGGCCATCGCGAGTTTCGCACTGCCTGAGCGGCGAGCTCATCCGCTCGTGACGTGACTGTCTCGTCTTTTCGCGTCGCCCTGATGGCCCTTTAAATAGGGCGTCCGACTGCGGGAGAAGTGACCAGGTCGAGAGAGGAGGACGTGGGGTCCTCCCTTTTTACCGAAAGCAACAGAAAAACCTAAATGGATCTCGCAAAAATCTCGCTTTATGCTTTATCCTAAGGAATGGATGGGCATGCATCGATCCGGGATATTCTTCCTCTCTTCGTCGAGGCAGCTGGAAGCGGTAATCATTTGGTGCACATTTAAATACGTTTTTGAGTGCGTCGAACAAATATTTTTGGACTATACTTCCTTTCAGAGCGTCATCCATGCGTTGGAATTCATCATTCGGGCCGTTATGGAAATTATGCCAAATTATGTTTTAAATTATGGTCCTTAATTGAAGCATTTTATGTCAAGGGTTTTCGGCGAGGAATTCAAAATTCAGAAAAATTATATTTTAATATGACTTTTTCGAATATGATCTCGGTTTGACACTATGGTTTTTGTTAGTTACAATTTTTACCGTCAGAAATTGAATTATTTCGCGTTCTGTGTGTACGTAATCGAATTATTACATTTCATGCATTTCGTGTGACTTAAGGCTGCGTGAAATGGCGCTGAATTGCCAAAAACCCACCCGGCGTATATGACTATTAATATGACTTTTTCGAATATGATCTCGGTTTGACACTATGGTTTTTGTTAGTTACAATTTTTACCGTCAGAAATTGAATTATTTCGCGTTCTGTGTGTACGTAATCGAATTATTACATTTCATGCATTTCGTGTGACTTAAGGCTGCGTAAAATGGCGCTGAATTGCCAAAAACCCACCCGGCGTACGGCATATTTTTCTCTTTTTTCTTTAGATATGATGGAAAACATGTATGCTAAGTCTCGCGAAAATCTTTGCATAAACAAAAATCGCTACGACCAACTTAAGCACAAATGTGAATCGCAAAAGTTTTCCGCTGAATGAAAATCGTCCGTTGTAAAATTTTGCGATTCTCTCTCTCACTATGGTCTCTCACTATGGTCACGAGCAATAGGCAGCGTAGCAAAGGGATAGGTAGGTGAAATATAGTTAGAGTAGTCTGTAGTGCATGACGCATGTTATAACAACCAGTAACCCCTTTCTTTATATGTAGATACTAACCATCTAGCTGCATGTGACCCCATTATCTAGCATGCCTTCATTAAATATCCTAGTTGCATGTCAATAGTGCATGTTTGGTGATCTTCACCCCCTGCCACACACCCTCGTGGTGGCTCGCAGGGTATCACGTAGATGTAGATGTATGGTTGTGTGTTCTTCTGCCCCCTCCGCGCTCGAATCACTCCAACGCGCCTTCATTCCGGCTATTTTCGCGCTCTCGCGTAATGGGAGGGCCTCGTCGTCCTCCCATCAACTCTCTCGCTGTCTCACTCACCCTTTTATTCCCCACACTGCCCCTCCTTACTTTTTTCGGGTTTCGAATCTCTTGAAGCGGCGATATTAAACTCGTGGGGTAGATGAGGGAGAGTCGGCGGCGAGGGTTGGAGTGGAGACCGCGGACGAGAAAGAGACAGGAAGAAGGTTGAGTGGGTGCCTGAGGTTAAGGTAGTCGGAGCGAGATAGTTCCCTAATCATAACAGAGACCATATTCGAATTATACCTTTTAATTTCACCAGCTGTGAGAACACGAATTTAATATTGCATTATTAATGGGTCAATAATATAGTTTTGCATGACAGAAATTGTAAGTTATCAAATGAAAATATCTAAATCAGCCTTTAACTCGACTCATTTTTTTCGCGCGGTACGTTTGAAAGTCCTTCTAAACGGAAGGTTTTTTATGATATCCAAGAACCTATTGCGGTGACAATATGAGTATTTTTCCAAAATAGTTGAGAAAACACAAACTACACGCTATTAGTTTTTTTACGACATCTAAGTGTTAGAAATACCTCATTTTGTAAATATTGTATCTCTGGAGTGCATACACGTACCATTTCCCTGGTAAAAGGGTTGGTATTTTTCGTCAAATATCTCGGAAAGTAATGTGGTCTAAGGGGTTGAATTTTTGGTGTCATTGGGAGGGCGAGATATTTTTCTTTAGAGTAAGACTGAATACATTGATTTCTAAGTAACATGATATTTCGCTTAAACTACCTTAGGTCGATGCGAGGTGAGGGAAAGAGGGGGTGGACGCGACACTAAAACTGCGATGAGATTGCCCCAAAGTTGAGAGGATCGAAGGGGGAGAGAGGATGAGGATTGAGGGCTGAGGGGAAAGGGAGAGCGGAGACTATGATTGCATAGCTTGCTCAAACCCCACTCACACCACACGCGCCCATTCTCGCCATTCCTCCATTTCCTGCCCCAACTACTAATTCGGAATAGGTTTCAATTTGTCCTCCGTCCCCACTCCTCTCCTCTTTCGACCCTGCCCGTCCCCTCGCCCGACGGAAAGATATAGCACACCGCCCGCGAGGGGAGCGCCCATGGACGGTGGAGAGCGTTGCTGCCGGGATCGCATCGCTCCCCCCTGCTCCCCCCCCCCTCCGGCCCACACGGCGCGGCGAGCCAGCGTGCGCAGCACGGTTAAAGAATAGCTTTGTTCGCCGCGACGGCGGTTTTAGTGCATACGAGGCGAAAGGGTGGACGGGAGGAGGGAAATGGAGGAAAACCCTCAGAAAGTTATTTCTATGGGTGTATCCGAAAGGCCTTTTCGGTTCCCATAAGTTTTTACTTATTTATTTCTGACCCTCCCACTTTGTCGAGAAAAGTTGCTTGCTCACGGTGCATTTCTCTTGCTCTTCTTTGTGCTCTCGTGAAAAAAGTCTCTTTGATGTCCGTATTATTTTATCCTTTGCTGTGCGGTTGTATTTATTTTCACTAACACGGGGTCGGAACATTGGCAGTCTCGATTGATCCTCCGTTCGATTTCTGCCTTATCCAAGTTACTTCCGTGGTCACTGGGCAGTGATGGGCATTTGTTCCTATTCTTACGCTTCATTTCTCTTTTCTCGGCATATTTTGCCATTCAGTAGACAACCATAACAGCCCATGATGCCTTGTGCTTTTTTTATTGTGTTTGAATTTACAAAGTTACTGCATTTAACCCAAGCCGCCATCTGAGGTAGGCTAATGCACAATCCTGTTAGCAATCGCATGCATCATTCGTGCAAGACCTGATAACATTTTATAGTGTGGACTGCAAATGTACTGTCCACCAATTAAAAAATTACTGCACATTAACTGTCTTTAATCATTACCGGGTTCTGCTCCACTATATCACCTCTGACAATGTTGAATTTACTGATTACACCTTTTGCTATAACAAATTCATATCATGTACTTCTTCGAAGTCATTTCGGTTGACCTTATTTTGAGCGTTTCCCTCAATGTGTCTTTCTCCCAAATCAGTCAGGTGACTGTTGTCCCACAAATTATGGCGATCAGTTGTCAATTGCTCCCGCGACGCGGCGTCCCCTCCGCAAAGGAGAGCGTATCTGAAAGTGGCGAGGATCAACCCTTCCTCCCTTTACCCCTGAAAGGGAAGGGCAGCGAAATATCGAGAAGACAGTCCCCGAGGACCGTTTCCTCGAAGGATTTTCAGAGCGTCGTCCGTCTGTGCTCCTCGGTGTTGAGGTGGCGGGGGGAGGCGAGGGGGAGGGGAGGGGCAAAAGAGACAAGGGATGGAGACGGTGAAGGATGAGGAGTGGGAAGCCGTAGAAGGGTCGCTGATGAGACAGGGAGGGATGGGCCCGAGAAGGTGGGTGGGGTGTGTATGAGGTCCGTGGGAGGGAGGTGGTGGTTTTTCCTTGGGTTGGAGAGAAGGATTGGGGGCGCCGGTGGCAGGTTGAGCGACGGACGGGTTATCCGAGGCGTGTGAAATGTGTGGGGTTTTTCGGGGGTGGTTTTTAGAGTAGATGGGGAAGGGAGGATGACAAATAGCGAGCAGAGGGTGAGTGGGTGGCTTAGGGAGGATGGGCAGGGGTGGGTATTTTTCCCGAGACGGGGTGTGGAGAGGGCCGCATGAAGAGACCTCATCCCTCTCCTCTCTCCGAGGCTGATTCTGCTCTCCTGCTTCTTGGGGAGTGTCGCCCTTCTCTAGTCCACCTCCAAAAGGTGGCGATGAGGGGGAGAAGGTTGGTAGTTACACACATACATATATATGTATTATTTTTTTCTTCTTTTTCGTGCTTTAAGGGGGAGGAAAGGTGAAGTGGAGGTAAATGCGATGGAGGGGGATATCGAGAAATGGTGAGGGGGCTGGAAATGGTTGAAAAAATGGTTGAAAATGAGGTTTTTTGAGGTGTGTGAGAGCACGTTGAAGGAGTGAAGGATGATTGTTGTTGGAATTCCGGGCCCCCGCCCTTTTTTTTATTTCCACCCCAAAAATCCACCCTCTCCTCCCTACCTGTTCTTGTTCGCCGGAAAAAAAATGTGATCACCACGGAAATCATTTTGGGCGTGCCAGTAGAGATGAGGAGGGTTTTTTGGGTTGAAAAATATGGCTGCATGGACAAAAAACATCTTTCGTGTAAACCTTGGTGTTTGCCGGTTATGTTCCCGGTTTATTTGTTTTGCTGGCAGACAGAGACGGGATAGGTTTTGACGGTGAAAGTGCGACTCTCGGTCTCGCACCCACGCTTGCTTGCATGGGATATGCGAATCATTTTTTCATTTTTCCGCATTCCTGGTTGAGATTTTTTCGCTGTTGACCTTCTCGCGCATCGTGCTTAAAAATTCTCGTCCCAGTGACTTTATCCCAAATTAATCACCTTTCAAACAAGTGTTGTTTTCTTGCTATATCATTGAAGCGTGGCACTTAGAAATGGTTACACTTCTTCACCCGAGCCGATCACTTTTCATGGTATTCTCTCGTTATTTTAGAGGTCTCTCATTCAAATATATTTTTACGAATACTATACAGCGACACATTTTCTTGGAGTACGTGTTCTTAGCAGCACGCTTAAAAACGAATATCTTCGCTTGCAATGTATGTAGTGTATTTTCTACCTTCGCACACTTTTTTAGTTTCTTTTTCGTATTTGATCTGTCTGACCTTCCTATTTGTATTGTTTACATTGGCGCATGCAGGATTAAAAAGAATACAGAAATTAGTACCAAAGAGACCTCAGTCCTATAGTTTTGGTGTGGCAGAATGTTAAATAGGTGTTTATGTTGCAGATTCACCCGGGAAGGTGGGAAAGTAATTTTCGACCAATCCTTTTAAGCGCCGAAAATATTTTACTGGCCAGCTGGTTGTAGGAAGGTGGTCAACTCGTAATTAGACGTTTTAATTGGAGCCTGCGGAACTGTGCGGAATTGGTGTGGGTGAAGTGCATTTTCTTGGGATTGGCGAGAGGTGGCTCGAGAGGCCGAGGGTACACACAGGCGTGGGGGGTCTCTATGTGGGAGGGATT
The DNA here is from genome assembly GCA_963169105.1 of Ceriagrion tenellum. Lineage (NCBI taxonomy): Eukaryota > Metazoa > Arthropoda > Insecta > Odonata > Coenagrionidae > Ceriagrion > Ceriagrion tenellum. Next base: position 160,858,647 of record OY720635.1, read on the forward strand.
TATTTCTCCATTCAACGGCTTCTCCATCTCGCTTCTGCTCTTGCAACTTTCTTGTCGGGGGAGCTCAGCGTAACTTATGCTTTTGGGGGAATGAAATGGGGTCTTTTAGAGAGAGAAGGGTGAATGTCTGGCTCCCGGAGTGGCGTGAAGAGCGGGCCGGAGGTAAAAAGGGATTATTGACCCTTCGGCCAAGGGGTTTTCGTTCGGCGATGCGTTTCATCCAGCGGTGGGGGAAATAAGTCGTTCTGTCGGGATTGCTTCCACCATTCCACTCCCCATTCTTCGCCACTCTTCTCCTCATTTCAGCCTCTTCCCTCCCTGACTCCCTCAATCTGTCTCTGTGGTTGTGCTCTGTCGACCGGAGTTGGATCACTGAGCCACGTGCGAATTTCTTTTGGAGAAGCCTCACATATTTACAACATGCTTTGGCTCGTCCTTAGAACAGAGGAAGGGATGCTGGTCAGAAAAGCAGGAGGGGACTCACTGAAACAGGTAGCAATTTAATTACTTGGTTGTGCGCTAGAAAAAAGGAGCGAAGTAGCTAAGATATAAGGAGGAGCATTGCGCAGCGGAGGAGGCGTTAAGTGATAGAAGGTAGCTGATGACGGGGACCCTTTGTCAGAATAGAAAGAAAATGCTGGTGAAGAGCTTGACAAAGCGCGTAGCGTAATACTCGGCAGAAACGTAGACTTTGAATAAGATGGACGAAAGTAGACGGCAGACGTTTGAGAGATAATTGTGGAGGAAGATGAAGAAGGCTCGGTGGACGGAACGGGAGACAAACTTGGAAGTGCTTGAGATGGTGGCTTAGTAAACGAACAATTTAGCTCAGATCAGGATGAGACTGATAGTCTGTGATAAAGAGGAGAATGTTGGGCCAGCAGGGAAGGGGATGGTAAATCGTATACCAAGGTGAAGACGGAAATGCTAGATGTAGGTAGGGCCATGCAAATTTGGAAAATCTGGAGGATTTTGTCTGGCTTTCGATAATAGTTACCTTTTACCATCAGAGTATTTTATTGGGTTTTGACACATTTAGGTGGAAATATCGCTGAGTTTAACTTAAAGGTCACAAAACCTCTCATCAAGAGGGAGAGGTGAAGTGAATTTAAAACACGATATGACTGCGCTACTACTCCTCTGTTAGATCTAAACACGGTAAGTGCCGTAAAAATATACCTTTAAAATATCCACGCTACCCTATGCAAGTAGTTTGTCTCAAGTCCTTCCAATTAATTTATTTTTCTCGTATTGTGCAGTAAATTCGCAGAGCCTGTTTGTCCTCCCTGATAGTTCAGGCTTGCAGGAGGCCTGGTTACTTACTTTACTACTGGGAATACGAATTTTTAATGGATTAGAGCCAGAAGAAACAGATGAAGTAATTAGTGAAAAAGAAAATTGTTTTGAAGCATTTTGCTGAGAGAGCAGTTTCCTATCGGCAAAAAAGCGATTAAAATCAATTCACCGTGCCTCCACAATTATTCGTGTGGCACAGCGCATTCTCCGATGTTTTCAAGGAAGTAGGAAGATTTGAGCGTGGTTTTTACTGCAGGGTCCGCACTTTTATCTCACGAATGATGCCATTACCCTCTCGGTGTTTCCCTCACCGTTCACCGCCGAACATTTCGCTTTGGAAGTTTCCCTCCGAAAGCGCTCACGTATGTCTTTACGTTTATGACGAATAGCCGGGCGAGGGTGAACGTAAAACTTCGTCCCCCTCTCATGGAACAGGTAGTCTCTCCCAAAGTTAGTGTGATTCACGTTTGCGGCGTTGGTCCATAAAGAATCGATACGCTCGTCGAACTCTCCCGCTTATCCTTTGTACGAGTCAATGTCTAAACTGTACGTCCCCGGATGTGTAAATAAAAATTATTTTAATGTATGTGAGGAGTTCCTTGATTGTGAAATTTTCAAATAGAATGAAGTTGACTTTTGTGATCATTAACTGGCTTATTGAATGCTGTGGTAATTTCAATTGAATGCTGAGACCTCGGGAGGTGATGAAAATATCATAATATGGTCTTTCATTTGACATTGATAGTGTGAGATTTTATTTTCGACCGATAAATCTGGCATATTTAATGTTACATTCTGGAGTCATTTCCTTACTGATGATGGAAAGGCTTTTATGAACACTAAATAATTTCGGAGTTCAAGAGACGTACAAATTTCAAAAGCCTATTTGGCCTTCGTCGCTGCGTGATCTATTCCCTGAGATTCTAAATTTGTGTGAGTAGTTGTTGCATTACTGTTTACTTTTATTTAAATTACACACTATATTCAATTTATAATATATTTTCTCAATTACATTAATCTGCAATAAATGAATAATTAGAGAAAGTACGCTTGCGGCCAGTCCATCGTCTAAGAGATGTCTTCTAGTGGGTTCTTAAATGTGTGGTGGGATGAAATATCTTTAGTGTACACGTGTACGAAATTCTACGGGGGAAAATGATTCACCTTGACCGGCACTCGAACAAGGAGCCCTCTATATCGCGCCGATTACTTAACCTTGGATGGTCCCAGTATTCTCAAAATTTATTTCGTATACCGATTTTAAGAATCTTCTTGCTCTACATATCCATCACTTTTTCAACCGGCGGGACGCAGCGGTTTCTTTAAAGTTGTCTTGTCGCGTGGTGTCCGATTTCCCCCGTCTCTCGCCTCTTCATTTCTTAAACCGGGAAGTAATATTTGTTGAGTAGGGGACTGAGTCGAGGGCCTCAAATGGGGGGAGGGGGGCAAAGGAGCAGGGGGAATATGGGGGGGGAGCTGAGTGGGGACGACGAAATGACTTATTTTTTCACCGGCCATGCGAGAGGTGTGGTCACGGTCCACGGGACGACTTATCGAAGGAAAGAGAGGGAGAGGGAGACGTCTGAAAAGGAACTAACCTTCCCATTTCGGTGAAAAGGCCGGGATGCGACGCCGGCCGGTCGTCCAGGGTTATGCTTTTTGTTATCTTTTTTTCCTCTTCCTCTTTTTATTTCGCTTCCGTCCTCCCTCTTGCCTCTGCTCCTTCTTCCTCCGTTCCTTCCTTCGCCCGCGATCATTCATCCGTCTTCTCTTTCTTCTCCCGCACCCACTGCGTCTTCACGCCTCTCCACTCCCCCATCCCTCCCCCACAAGCTCCCTCTCTCGTCAATTCACGTAGTAGACGTATTCTCCCTCCCTCCTTTCGTCGACTCAGATAAGAAGTCACCTCCTCGAAGAATCATCCAAACGGCCCTCTTCCTCTTCATTCGGCCGGTGCTCTCGTTCATCTATCGAGGTAGCGAGACCCTGCAAGCCCCCGCTTGGGAGTGTGGTGGGGGGCGTTTGGACACCAGCCGTGTAAAGGTGTTATCCTAAAGAAGAGTGTATTTAGTGTAGCTCAGTTTTTATTGTGGTCCCTTATTGTTCGTGGAAAGAACGGGTTCTTGTACCTATCTGTTCGGCAGTGTATCTCCCTTAATTTATCGCATCTGTCAGACCTAGATATTTAGTGAGGAGTCATGATAATATTCTCTATGTCGCTCTGAAAAATATCAATTCTGAATTTATCAAGCAACCTAAGCCTAGCGTGTAGCCTCCGAGTCTCTAGGGGCTACCACCTTAATCCCTCTAACAGTTGTGCAACACTATATGTACGCTTGTAGCAGTCCTTAACGAAGCGCGCTGCTGGCGTTAAGGATGAGATTTTGGGAGGTGAAGTGGTGGAGTGTATTATGGGTGTGTTTTAACTGGAGCTCCGGTTTTATTATGGTCGCGTATTGTGCGTAGATAGAACAAATTTTGTACCCATCTGGTCGGCGATGTATCTCTCTTATTTTATCGCTTCTGTCGGACTTAGAAATGTAGTTTGACGTCCAAATGATATCCTCTTTATCGCTCGGAAACTTACCTGTTCTGAATTTATCAAGCAAAATAAGTCTAGTGCGCAGCCTCCGAGTCTCTAAGGCTCCAAACCTAGACACTCTAAAAGCTGTGAAACGCTAAATGTTCGATTCTAGCATTTTTTAACGAAGCGCGCAGCATTCATTTGTATTTTATTACTTTTTTGTGAATCTTTCTGTCCAGGGTCTCAACTGATCGCGGAGTATTCGAGGTGTGGTCGAACTAGGGTGAAGTAGCGCCTCTCTTTTACTTTCTAATCCGAGGACCTTCCGATTGTACGCTTGATAAATCCTAGTTTCTTTAATGCTATGCCGCAATTGATTTGTTTGTGTGACTTCCACGATATATCGAATTTAAGGTGATTCCAAGGTATTTGACATTTTCTGAGGACTTTATGCTTAATCCACCCACTTTGTCGATATGATGTGGGTATGATTAGTTTTGCAATAAACATACCGTTGTGCATTTAATAAGAGTTAGTCTTAATTTTTAAGTACTTCATGGAACGCATTGAATTATCGGAGATGGATTCATCACTACGTGATGGCCATCACTGAGTGCAAGTCATTCATACAAACTTTTCCGAAAGTGCCTTGTAGTGATAGTCAATCATTATTATACAAAAACAAATTTATTAATTACTTATCATCCCTGATCAAAAGATCGGGTAGAATTAGTGAAACACCAATGATACTAATAATGGACTTCGATCGACTATCTCTCAACCCCTTCTACGTGAAATCGCTCATCTTGCTTTGGTTTTTAATGGCGGTTGTTATTTTAAAAGCGAAGTAGTATAACACCAATTATTTACTATATTTGCGAATGCACCGATGTTCTCTCTTGCAATCTTATTACATTCTCAGTCACTTTTATTTTTCCGAGTACTTTTTTATTTTTGTTCTTTAAAATAATGGGATTGTAATCGTTCTTTGTTCTAAATGATTCGAATGCTTTGCTTTAGCTTCTACTAATATTAGGGCGTAATGGGAAGCCATCCATATGAATACTTTTAATGACTTGGGGCTTTCATTAGTTCAATAACTCGCAGCAGCAGGTATTATGGAAGCGGAATTGACAATGGCTATTGGAATTTTTTGCCTTCTGTTTTTTCCTGGCGTGATGTTCTTCAATACCTCACTTGTGACAAATCCAAGGAGAGGTTGTCTGTCGCTTCACATTGTGTTTCTTTCTTTGTCCGTCCTCTCGCTTTCATTCAATGACATCTCTCTCTTCTCTGGAATTCACGCCTTTTCTCAACTCCTCCCCCATTTAATCTTCCAATCTCACCTCTAGCATTCTCTCTAAGCTGCTCAGCGAGTGCAAAGAGGCATCGTGGAGCGCCTTACCCTCCCAACCCCCATTCCCCTCTGCATAAGGCTCCCTTGTCCTGCCACACCCCTCCACCCCCTCTACTACCGATATATATGGCGGCTAGCGGGGGGGGGGAAGGGGGGGAATGGCGGGGAAGCGTGCTGATGAAGTTGTTTTTTTTTTAATTCCCTCGTGGACTGCGTGAGGGCGACTGACTTGCTCTCTCTCTCTCTCTTCGGGGGAGTTGGGAAAACTAACGCGTCGCCCCGGCGTCTCCTCTTTCCCCTTCGCGTTTCCGTGGGTGTGTATGTGTGTTGCGTGTACGGGTGCGGAGAGCGCGGCAGCAGCAGCAGGGCGATGCCCACCCCACCTTCTCGATCCACCGCGCCCGCACCCCGTTACACTCCTCCCTACACCCACCCACCTGCCCCTCCTTCGATCCCCCGTCCCCCCCCCCTATCTCTCACCTCATTAGGACATTCGCTCATTTGCGTATCTCGTGGAAACACTCGCGATGGATGAGATGGAAGGTTCCCCTCCGGAGGTGGATGGGGGTCGGCCGAGGGGGGGGAGGGAGGGAGGGAAAGGGGTAGGTGGAGGGATGTATGAAGCGAGGAGGGGTGGTCGACTGGTGCTCTCGTGTGTGAGCAGGGGCGACGTGACGCCGTGGCGGAGGGAGTGTTTTGGAGGATGGGTTTGTTCCACGGGGATTGGCGTGGTGGTGGTGGACTGTGGGGTGGGGCGTGCCAGAGCGTGTGAAGAGTACACGGGAGTCTTCGCTGTAAGCGCATTGCTTCCACTTCTCCCTCTCCCGAATCAGTCTTCTTTATTTCTTCTGCTCCAAGCTCACGTACACACAGACACCCACCCTCGGTCTCTTTTCTCTCACTCAGTCTCGCACTCCGCGAGTGTCACCTCCCGCACCTCTCCATCGCGTTCGCTCTCACACGCCTCGGGTGCCGGCCTTTATTCTCCTCCTCTCTCTCTCTCTTTCTCTCTCTCTCTCTTTCTCTCTCTCTCTCTTTCTCTCTCTCTCTCTCTCTCTCTCTCTCTCTCTCCACGCATACACACACACCCGCTCCCTTTCTGCTCTTGCGGGGTGCGGTGCTGCTCTCGGGTTTTCCCTCCCTTGCGTCTCCCGCTTGCGCGTTCTCCGAGCCTCCTCCGACCCCCTTCTCTTTAATTCCACGGGAGATTGTGTATCATTCCATTGTCCCGAGCCCATCGTCGTTTTTTCTCGTCGCCATATCTCCCGTCCTCCTCACATTATTTCACCCATCCACGCGCCTCGTGTGCGATCTCTCGCTTGTGCCGCGACTGAAACGCCCGATAATCGTGCCTCGAGCCCGCCTCTGCATCCTCAGGGAGAAACTTCTGCTCTCATTTATGTGCTACGAGATCTATCGTGACTCAATGTCCGAGTTCATCAAATTTCATAGAATTATGCGTTTGACCAAGGAGAGTCGATCGTCACTCACTCGGCTGAATGGCGTTGTTGAGGAATTAGTAGTCGATGGAAAAAAATCATCAGCCTTAGCCAGGAATTTAACTTTGGATCCCTCGTTATCGCGTGATCTGATTAGGAGTCACTGTGTGGGCGAATAATTTTTCACTCTTCTGTGTGCTTTCGGGTGATTCCTTACGGTCAGTACAGCGGCATTTTCTGTCTATTTCTGGCGGTTCTCTCAACATTTATGGACTCCTTCACTGATGCGAATGTAATTTTCAAGCAATTATCTAGTTCTTTCCACAGTACTTGTGGGAAATGTTTTATCTTATCTCAATTCGACTACGATTTTTAAAACGCTGTCTCCAGTTGTTAAGCGTCACCAGTTAATGGTGTACATCCTGCAGCGCAAGTAGATTTGATGCGAAGCTCTGATATTTCAAACGCAATAGATGCTTGTCTCGACTGTGGAAGTTTATTTTCCTATCCATTTGCTGAAGTGATGTAACCTTTCCCGTTGCTAGAAAAGTGCACCTTTGCAAGTCCTTGTTTACTCACTTACTCGCACGTGGATGGAAGTGTTGGTGGTGTTTTCTCATGCATTTATGCTGACTCGTATCGAGTTCCCTGTCAATTCACTGCGAAATCCCCCTTCTCTCTTCTTCCCGCTCCTCACCCTCCTCTTCTTCTTCCCATTCTTCTCTTCCCCCATTCCATCATGCCCCCCCCTCTCCTCCTTGCTCGCTCGCTCTCTTCGTACATTCTCCTCGCGAGAAAACGGCAGTTCCGAGTGTTTGAGCGCATACAATGCCAAGCCTCTCCGTCTCTTTCTCACCGTTCCCTCCATTGGGAAAAAACTCTAATGATAGGCACGTGCTCAGTTGCGAAATGCATGCTGAAATTATCAGTCATGTGCTTCCGTGCAGAAAGGCGATTATTTATGTGCTGGTGGCTGCGAAATGGGCTGGGAATTGGTAGACAATCGTGTGAGCATCGAGAAATCGTAATCTCCCTCGCTGAGAGTTTTCAATTTGTTAGTCTGCCGCGTTATCTGCTTAGGCACCTTCCATGAAAATGAAATAAATGTATAAAAGGTTCGGGAACTGTTGAAAAACTTACCTCATAGCGTGAGAGTGCTTGTATGTAAACTCTTTGAAGTAATGAAGAAATGGATTCCACTCGATTCCGCTGGAATCTTCGTCTTTTATATATCTTTGAAGTACCTGCGCCGCCCTTAATAAAATAGATTTTGAGCCTGTGCATAAGCTATTATGACAGATTTTTAGGTGTTTTACTTAATTATAGAGTGTCACTTGACTGATTCGCATTATCAATGCGTAGCGTTATTTGCCGTGGCCTTGTTTTGACATCTATTAGACCAGCGGCTGAAACTAAAACATGGAAACTGCTGAATATGGAATTAAAAAATGTCGATGTCTCTATATGCCAGTGAAAAGTTTTTGTCATTCAAGTTTTTCCAAGAAACCTTAAGCGTCTGAGAGCGAAACTTCCACCTCTCGTTTGGAGAATTCCACCCAGCTTTCCCCTTGTTGACGTTGACGTCATTCGTCACCTTTCCTAAGTCAGTCGTTTATTGAATTGAAGACTTTTATTCTAGTAAAATTCTTGGTCAGGAGTTCAAGCTCTTTGAGGGAGTATAACGGTCCAAGCGGTATTATCATGCTGAATGACGAGTGCACCTTGATAGATCTCTCCGAGCAAGCCTGTCGGAGATTTTCTTTGACTTTTAGCTAAAAGTAAAATACATGGTGCCTGTGCTTCGAAAAGGATTTGAGAGGAAAATGCGCGTGAAACTCCACGTTTTGATTTTCTGATAATTAGTGACGGCGAATGGAAACCCCCATATCTAATGAACATTTATATCTCCTTGACTGTCTTTAATGAGTTGTAATTGACCAGTTTCTTTAAAAACTTATCCTTAAGGCATGTCACCAAGTCAAGCCTGATACAGAGTCCTTATTGTGTGAATTTAGTTATCGTTCAGCGTGTCATAGGTATTCTTGGCTGCATATTGTGGTTAGGTTTCTAATCCAAGAGACTGTGAATAAATAGAATGCCGCCTCGTGGTGTTTGAGCGTGAGCAAGTCACAGCCCGAGAGGGGGCCGCGTCCATCCCGGACCTTGTGCCTGCCACGTTGGAGAGTGTCTGAAGAATGGAGAAAATAAGGAAGGAGGAAACTAAATAAAAAATGACTCGCTTTCCGCGTACCCACCCGACCCCACCCCCTGCCCATCCTCCTCCATCCGTCTTTTATGTCTCGCCGCCCACCAAGAGCACTCTGGCCACCCTCCTCCCACCCTCGACTCTTTTACACTCCCCTTCTCCCCTTTTTATACATCCTTTCCTTTGCACCCCCGTCACACGGCCCACTCCTTCGCAGCTCACCCCTTACGAGAAGCCACTCTGCATATAGTGCCAGGTGACGTTATGGAAGGATCGCACGTTAGCCACTATCCATCACCGCGTCCACCCGGCTCCTCCCCCCATCTTCTCTCCCTCACCACCGTCTCCAGATGCTTTCTTCCCTCCCGCCCTCATCTCACGACCTCGCAAGGATGAGAGCTTGTTTTGTTCCCTCTCACAAGTCATACAAGTTCAGCCTTCCATCCACAACCTTTCCACTTCCACCCTCCTCCCCCCGCCCCCTTTTCCTTTTTTCCACTCTCCCACAAACCTAGTTCCACCATTCTTGAAGCGTTCCCCGCTTCAAGGATCGGCCAGTGCGACCCTCGGTTTTTCCGGGGCGGTATTCGTGGCTTGGCGGCCCTGCGTTCTTACCGTACTCACGAAGAGTGACTTAGAAGAGGGTTGGCTACCACTGTTTTTGCTCGATTGTGCGCCTGGAACCTTATTCCATGATATAGCCGAGGAACTTGGAAACTAGGTCGCAGGCATAGTAGAAAAATTTCTGTAGGAAATATTCGGCATTCGTAAGTGGATATTTGTGCCGCGACTGCGGTAGGTCCACTTCAACTACAAATCGATTCCTCCTCAAATTGATCAATTCGTCCATTTTATCGTTTTTTCTCATTACTTCCTCCTAATTCTATTGGCATGGCTCTAAGTTTTGTATTCCGTTCCGTACATGTTTGTTTTCGCTATCGTATCAGAAATAGCTACCCGCTCAAGGATGCCCATTGCGCTCAAGAATGGCGCCGTGCTTTTTGCTCGTGAATGAAGTTTCATTTGTGTCCGCAGTTGTATTGCAGAGAATGCAATTGCTTGACCGAATCAAGCGTGCGATAGTGAAGTAGCTGTCGGCGCAGGAGACGAGCGTGGCGTGAGGCATCATTCTGTGGCGAGCAGTCGTGACTCGGGGGCGTCTAATGACGAATGCGAGCGTCTCGTACTCCTCTCTGTGGATTCGGATCCCCGCCGCCCACAGTCCTATTCCTCCCCTCGCCTTCCTTCCCTTTCAAACGCGTACAGACGCCTACTTTCCCCCCTCTTGTCTTCACCTTTTCTCATTCGCGGGGGAGAGCCTACCCTTCCCTTCATCTTTCCCCGTCCGCTCCCGCCGCCTCCTAGCGGGGGCAGCGG